>PITA01013172.1:0-58642 GCA_004023965.1 Spilogale gracilis
AGGCACACTGACAAACTAGAGTGGGAAGGTGAGCGCAGACATTCCTTGTGGGCAAGGAATGCGTTTCAGACGCTGCAGAGTTTATCTTGCTGTTATTGTTGGAGGAGCCCACTTTCAAATGATATAGGGGGATTGGAACTGGTTGTATATAGGGGTAGTATTGAATAGGGATGTGGGATTGACTTGGAGCTTGTATCTTAAAGACCCTGCAGAGGGCTGACTCCTAGTAGGTGGCAAACACCGCAGGACTGAGTGAACCGTCTATGAGTATCCTCTTAGCTCCTCCACCAGTAGGAAGGTCCAGGCCATGGGAGGTAGGAAATCCTCACCCAAGGAGCACTGCACCTTAGCTTATGACGCCTCCTGGAGCAGAAGAAGGGTTCCAGATGTCTTGGAGTCAATTGGTGAAGCAGTGGCGTGTCCCCAGCTTGGCGGTGCCTCACGCCCCCTCTCTCCGCGGCAGGGACTCGGGACGCGCACTGACTATAAAGTTTCTTTTCAAAAATCTGCTAATAGTCTTATGGGGGTGCCTATGTATTTGACAAGTCATTTTTCCTGCTTTCAAGATTCTTCGTTTCAAATTTTGACAATTTAATTATATCTTACGGTGGCCTTTTATGGGTTCAACCTATTGGGGTTGTTTAGACCTCATGAATCTGGGTGTGAATTTCTCTCCCCAAATTTGGGAAGTTTTCAGCCATTATTGCTTTAAAGACATTTTCTGGAGGTGCCTGGGTGGCTCAGTCAGTTAAGCATCTGACTCTTAATTTCAGCTGGGGTCATGATCTCAGGTTGTCAAATCAAGCCCTGCATCAAGCTCCACACTCAGCACAGAGTCTGTCCCTCTCCCTCTGCTCCCCCCCTTAAATAAAATCTTAAAAAAATAAAATAAAGAGATTTTCTGTCCCTGTCCATTCTCCTTCTGAGATTTCCATTTTACTGGTTCTGTTGATGGTATCTCATAAGTCCCATAGGTTTTCTTCACTCTTTTTCATTCTTTTTGCTTTTTGCTTCTCTGACTACATTATTTCAAATGTCCTATCCTTAGTTCAGGGATTCTTTCTTCTGCTTAGGCTGCTTAGTCAAGTGTGCTGTTGAAGCTTTTTATTAAATTCTTCAGTTCACTCATTGTATTCTAGTTCTAAGACTTCTGTTTGGGGTTTTATGGTTTCTATTTCTCTGCTGAACTTCTCATTTTGTTCACGCACTGTCTTCCTAATCTTGTTTAACTTTTTGTCTGTCTTTACAGTTCACTAAATTTGTTCAAAGGATTATTCTGAATTATTTATCAGACAGTTCATAGCTCTCCATTTTTTTTAGGGTTATTGAACCTTTATTAGTTTCCCTTAGTCATGTTTCCCTGATTCTTCATGACCCTTGATTCCCTGCATTAGTATCTATGCATCGCAACAGCACTCACATCTTCTATACTTTACAGGTTCAGCAGAGAAAGACCTTCACTAGTCAGTTCAGGTGGACTGTACTGGTCAGCTGGCACAGTCTTTGAGCAAGTGGGCTTGCTATCAGGCTCTCTAGTTGAGCGAGGCCACTGCTCATGCTCTGAGGTCGGCAGAGGGGAAGGTGCCAATGGCTAAGCTCCAGGGTAGACCTCCTGGCTGAGCTACATGTCAAGCAGGATTTCTGGGTGGCTCTCTCATGAAGTGGGGCTGAGCTTCACAGTCAGATGTGGCCCCTAGCTGGGCTTTGCAATCATCTCTAGTCAGGAAAGATCACAGGCAACATTCCATCATGGGTGATGTCACTGGTTGAACTCCATTGTTGGTCAGGGCTGTGGACTGAGCTCTGTAACCTGTAATCTTAGATTAGATCTCAAGACGGTACTCTCCAACTGGATGCTGCTGCTGACTGGCCTCTAAGTTCAGGTGGGACTAGAGGCAGAGCCTCAGGGTTGGACAAACCTCAGACTGGTTCCTATTTGAATAAGCAAGACCACAGGACCTGAAATTAGGCAAGACTACGGGCTATTTTTCATGATTCAGTAGGCTGCTGGCAATGCTCTCTGGTCAGATGGGGCCTCCAGCTGTATCCTGTACTTTGGTGGAGGTAGACAGTGTACACAAAGGTCCGGCAGGGTCACTAGCTGGATTCCCTGTTAGGCAATTTCTGGGTCCAGCATTTGGGTTGGGTTGTAGCTGGGCTCCATGGCAGGGGAGTAATGTAGGCTTGACTCCCTAAGGTCACTGTTCACACTCCCTGGTTATGTGGGGCCACAGCTATAGTTAATAGTTGGGTAAAATGCTGTCAACTTGGCTCCCTGCCTGTGCATGGCTGTAGGATGGACTCTGGTTGCCTAGACTTCCTCATCAGGTGGGATTGGAAACTATATTCAAGAATTGCATGAGGATAGAAATTTGCTTCCCTGCTGGGGTGAGGAAGCACAGAACAGGCTCAGCAGCTGGTAATGCCTGTTAGCTAGGAACCCAAATCAAGCAGAACTGCCAACCAAGTTCCCAGTCCAGACAGGGCGACTGGCTAGGATCTCTGCTCAGGTACTACTGCAAGTAGGAATGTGGTTTGCCAAGTTCGGAGCTTTGGTTGCTATAAGCCCTACCCTCTTCCCCATCTCTATCTTATCCTCAATGGTTGAGCCCCACATGTTCTTCCAGCCATCTCTGTGAGGGAAGACCCAAGTGGGTTTCCTGGGAAGCATCCCACAATGCTCAGAACCTGGATGTCTACCTGGGACTCTGTATTTTTCCCCACTGGTGAAACCACAGGCCCTGGGGGGACTTCAGTGCATCCAGGCATGGAGGGGCAATACAGAGTGCAGTCACTCCTCCTACTCTCCGAACGATCTCAATCTCTGTGGACACAGACGTGCTTCAGCCTCATCCCTGGATTTTGCGATTTTCACAATGTTTTGTCTATGGATAGCTGTTAGTTGGTCTTTTTATATAGGGGGACTGAATTGAAGAATGGCCTATATCACCATATTGACTATGTCACTTTTTCAGTTGTGTTTAATTTTAACAAATGCTATGGTGCTTTAGAACTCATTCTGTTTCTTTTTTATTTAACAGTTTTTCTTTCCTATGTCTGATACAATATGTATAGTTAGGAAAACAAAAACCAAACTAGGCATTTCAGCAGAGAGAAAAGTGATGACAGAGATGCACTGAAAGAGCAAAACAAGAATAGAAGAAACAAAACAAATAATAATGACAATAAGCTGGAGAAGTAGAGGATAAATTAGGGGTTATCAAGTCCTAGAAGCTCATGAATCTTCGACTGTGACCTGTGAGGGAGGGTCTCAAACACACAACAAAATCCAGGACTAGAATAGTTGCTGGAAGCACGAGAGCTAACCAAAGATTCTGGACACTGAACAGTACTGAGGACACACTGGAATTCAGGCTTACGGAGAGTGAAAGGACTTTGCTGAATATTCTCGCCATTCAGTTAAGGCCCTTTTAGAAACGGACAAAGAGTCAGGGGAAAAGTTGAAATAGACCCCTTAATAAAGCCTAAAACCAAGTCTCATACATGCTGGTAATTCAACTGACTGCCAGAACAAAACTCAATACTCTTTCAATACCAATAACATAATCCAAAGGATGATTCCAATGTTCCTTACTTGAAAAAGTAAGAGGTAAAATCTGGGCCTAAAGGAAATTTAATGGAATGACCAATATCAGAACCTACCCATGAGTGTGAACTAAAATTTTACCATTATACCATGGGTCAAGTGTTTTTAGGAATCAAAGATTTCTAGACATAAAAACATATCAAAGAGATCTTTTTTTTACAGATTTAATTTTTATTTACTTATTTGATAGAGAGAGACAGCAAGAGAGGGAACACAAGTAGGGGGAGCAGAAGAAGAAGCAGGCTTCCTGCTGAGCAGGGAGCCTGAAGCAGGGCTCAATCCCAGAACCCTGGGATCACAACCTGAGCTGAAGACAGACATAAGGACTGAGCCCCCAGGCACCCCTCAAAAAGACTTTAAATAGACAGTTTACCACCACATTTTAGTATTAATAAATAAACCAAGCTATAAAATGAAATAAAAACAAAAAAGGCTTTCCCTATTCTCAAGACTCAATAGGACCCAACGAGCCTAATCCAATGGCAAATATTCAACCCAATTCAACAAATTTACTTGGCATCTACCCAGGTGTTTCCAGAATTTTTCAGCCCACTGGCATTGGATTCAAGGAAGGAACAACCAAACAATTATTCTTTTCATGAGCATTTACCCTCATCTGTTAGGTACTAAGTACTAAAGGTGTGCATTGGGAACCCAAAATGAATTAAAAAACACCACTCCTGCTTTTCAGGAACTCCTATATTACAGAGAGAGGCAGATATACAAACTAATAGGTACTTCAATGTAAGTGTTGTAATACAGAGGCAAGCACTACAGGGGAAGTCATGAGGGTGCATTTAACTTTCCACAGAGAAGAAGGGAATATCAGGATAGCAGAGAAGAGCACAGCTTTGATGTCCAAACAAATATGGATCATTTTTTGTGTATGTCAAATGAGAATAATATCTATTTCAGAGGGGTGCTGTGGGATTTAAAATTACACACACACACACACACACATACACACACACTTCAATCATAGCACCTGGCACATAGTACATGTTAAATAAATTATCATTGCTAAGATATGCAAATTATCATTTTATTGGCTCTCCATTCTTAATTCACTCTTCTTTGCCCTCCATTTTGTGATAATGGACTTGGATCCTGCAAAAGCTTCTCCTTTGTCAGGTGGCAGAATTTTAAGCTTCATCAATAGACTGGAACGACCCTGCAAGGCAAAGATAACAGTGTAAGACACTTCTGTTTCAGGTACTGATCCCCTATTGCTATTATTCATCACCAGAACCTGGCAGCCACATAAGAGTCCCAGCTGTGCCATTAGACCACTCTCCACCAGCAGCTACATCCAGCCCATTCCCTCCAGCAATGGCAGGCCACTTCTAAAGGCCAGTTCTGGCCAACTCATATCCTCCAACAAGACCAGACCACTTCTACAGAACAGTGCCAGCCTATACCTCTGGAAGAATTTTCTCCATCTAAAGGCTGTATATAGCTATGGCAGGCACACTGTCTTCCAAGAAGTTTAAATCTCCCTTTTTTAGTAGTGACCCAGCTTCTACTAGTTAATAATCCTTTATATTAAATTTGTCCTGCTCAAATAATGGGTATGGCTTCTGCCCCTCACTGAACTATGACTCACAGATATGGTTAACCAAAAAGAATGAAATGTGATATGAGGAAAAGGCAGGGGGAAAGGTATGGAGACCAGAAAAAGGCAAAAGCTCAATATAATCAAAGGGTAGGCTGCCTGTAGTAAAGAGCTGAGAATGAACAGATTATGAAAAATTTTCTCAGATTAAGAAGTTAGCCTTCATTCTGAGAGTAACAGGGACCCGTGGTGGATTTCAAGCAAGAAACATGTCTGATTTGCATTTCACAAAAATCTCCCAGGTGGCAGTGTAGAGTATAATAGGATGAAGCTTAAACTTGGAGGGAGAAGAAGTAGAAGAACATTGTGACTGATGTTTCCAGAACCCACTAACATTTCCACTTCCCTCTTTGTCTAGGCACACAGCATTATGACATATCTCAGGCCACACCCTGTAATCTCCTGTGGCCTTCAGAAACTGAAGGAAATCACTTAGAAGTTAGAAACAATTAACAGCTGGTGCTTAATTATCTACACTCCCTCCTGCTGGTCCAAATCTTGAGGCCCCATATTTCGATGGCAGAGTTATCAGTAAGTTTTCTATCAACCTAGTCCCCTGAATGACAAGGCACAGCAGCCCCCTGCAGTATTGGTTTAGGGAGCATAGGATAAACAAGCTACTGAGATTTGAGGCCACTTACTCTGGCATGAACTAAACTAGGGTCCACTCCTTTGGCTCTTCAATATCCACAGAGACCTCTCTGCCCATATTTTAACATCAATGCAATAATAATATGTCATACTCCCATCTAAAATGATGAAATTATTTTTCATACAAATGAATACCCTATCACTCACTCCCCAGAAGGTCCTAACAGTTACCTCTCTACATCTGGATGATGTTAATTTCCTCTCCTTGTTTAGTTACAATGCCACCAAAATATTCTGCACCTTAAATACTACGATGTAAAGTCAACCACCCACAAACACCCTAATTAACATATTAAAACATTCTAATATTTAAAAAGATAAGAAAGAAAACAAATTATGCACTATGTACAAACATTACATAACAACTGTTTGGCTATCTATTACTGTATGATAAACCCTCCCAGGATTTGGTGGTTTTAAAGAACAACTGTTTTATTACCTTGTGATTCTGTAGGTTGACTGAGATCGCGTGGACAGTTCTTCTGCTGGTCTCACCTGAGGCCTCTCATGTGGTTACAGTCAGATGATAGGTGTGATTGGAGTCATCTCTTCAGATAACAGGGACATTATAACACGGTATCTCTCCCTCTTCATGTAATCTTCCCACAGCGTCACTCCAATAAGGTGGTCAGATTTATTTTGTGGTGGTTCAGAGCTCCCAAATGCAAATATTCCAAGAAGGAGAAAGTGAAAGCAGCCAGTCCTCTTAAAAACTAGGTCTAGAATTGGTACAGTACCCATTGCTACTGTATTCAAGTGGTTAACATGAGTCACAGACCAGGCCATACAAATGTAGGTGGGAAGTACATATGAGCCGTAGGTGGGAAGTACATATGAGCCTTAATAGCAGGAGTTGTGGTTCACTGAGGGCCATCTTTGGAGCCTAGTCCACCTAGACTAGGAAGAAAATACACAGCATGACCACGGTCCCATTTTTGTAATTCTTGAGGCTAGAAGTACAGGAGTGCCTCTCAAAGCTGTACCTACACAACGGATTATAACTGGTGCCTTGTTCCATGTGCCCAAAGATTGCAGGCACTGGAACAAACCCTGACATAGTCTAGGCAATTAGGGATTATTTACTAAATAAGGACATGTTATAAATATCTGCATCTATGTCAGATCCTTGGGAACTGCATGGGTCAGCCGCAAGCCAACCTGCCCATCTGCCACGTCCGCACCCACCCAGGGGAGGAAGAGCTGAGGTTCTCACAGGGCGCAATCCCGCAAGCACCTACTGCGAAGCCACCCTGGATGTGGCGGCACTCTTCCCGATTCCAGCAAGGGGAGGTGGAAGGGACCATGGGTTGGACGCTCTTGCCTCACCAGGCTGTCCTCTGGCCCTCCATCCTGGCCCTGCGTTCGTCCTCTGTCTGGTCCACATACGCAAACGCTTTGGCCAGGAGAAAAGCCTCCAACAGGTAACCCACGAAGTGGAATAGGAAGCGGCCACCAGAGGACGCCTGGGGGCTAAACGGGGCGAGGCGTAGGGGCGGGGCCAGGGCCCTGGGGCTCCGGAAGAGATATTTTCACCTCTACCCGGGCCTCTCGCCTTCCCTTGCACGTTTTCAGTCCCACTTCCGATTCCTACCGGTCACGGATCTCCCGGGCTCGCTTCCTGCGAAACTCCTAGGAGCCGCGTGCTGCCCGGCAAGAATGCATTACCTAGTGCCACGGTCACGGCTGCCGTCACAGGCACCCTCAACCCCACCCCTGGCCTGTCGGCGGTCTCTCTCTCTCTCCCACCCGCACCTGCCCCCAGACCGCAAGCTCCCTGGGCCCGCAGATGCGGACGACAGCGGGATTCCACGCCCCGCAGAGGCCCACCAGCTTTGGGGAGGGAAAGGGGAGACGCGGTCCAGAGCCGCACCCAGGCCGATGTCCCAGGTGCGTCTGAACCCCCGTGTCACGCTGCTTGGCAGGACCCTGATGGCCCGGGAGGCACGCGGTCCCAGCCAGGGTGCCTCCTTGGCTTCCCTGTCTAAGTCTCAGGGAGAGGGTGGGATTCTCACTCCTTTGGGATCCTGCTTGTGCTGTGCCCCTGCTTTACACCTCGCTGCAAAGGCTTCTCTCATTCGGATCCCTGAAACCTTTAGAAGCACAGCTGCTGATTCTGTTGGACTCTGCCTGCTTTTTGGAAGTACGCAGTGGGGAGGGAATGATGGATCAGCTGAGTTATCTTAAATAGTTACGGTAAATTTTGAGGCAAAAATATAATTTCAATCGATGTCCTTATAGTGGTGGCCTTTTATGGATATTTACATGTCATCCACACAGTGTTTAGACTGCACTTAGGAACGGGATTTGTTTCCGTTGAAATTCATTTCCATAGAATTTAAGCTGCTAGTAATTACTGTTGTGATAATCTGAGGGTCCACAGATGGCCTCTTGGTGAAGAAGGAAGTGATTTCTACGCAGTGTTGAGTTGAACACTGTAGCAGTATAAAGCCTGTTCCCTGCCATCCCTGGGCATTGTGATAATAACCAAGTCAAGCTGACTGCTGAACAGAGTGTGCCCTCCTTTTCTCTTCCAGTCTGTGACCATCTTAGTCAAGAAACATGGAGGTAATTCATGGCAGGCCCCATTGCTGCAGAGAGCTTGAAGGGGCTGACATACTGTCCAACACCTTCTACTCTAATGAATTGCACACTCCACTACAAACAACTGTTCGTCCAACTGCCTCAGAGGACAGGTAAAACAAAAACTAGAGAATTTAAATAATTAAAAAGGGGCTTAATACATTAGTTTATTTTTATATGTGAGGAAAAAAAACAGTCAGGGGACTCTTGTTTTCACATCATAGGGATGGCATAACACGACAATTAACTGTGAAGTATTCACATTGTTAGGAACTTGATCAAAAGTCAGTTTGTGTGTATTTTTATAAGGCAGACATCAATTTTACCTACTACATTCTAGAACTCCAGAATGATCACTTCCTTCATTTAAAAATATCTGTTTTAATCAAACTTCTTACTTTATAAGGAGTAGTGTAATAGGTTCCCTAACATCCCCTAACACTATCTATTGAAAAACACTCCCAGAATCTGTTATTCATGTTTGCTATCTAAATTTCTGTTTGACCATGGGCGCCTGGGTGGCTCAGTGGTTTAAAGCCTCTGCCTTCAGCTCAGGTCATGATCCCAGGGTCCTGGGATCAAGGCCCGCATCAGGCTCTCTGCTCATCAGGGAGCCTGCTTCCTCCTCTCTCTGCCTGCCTCTCTGCCTACTTGTGATCTCTCTGTGAAATATATAGATAAAAATCTTTAAAAATTTTTTAAAAAATAAGATAAATTTCTGTTTTACCAAATTTCCTGTAACACATTAATTATAAATTATTATAAAAATTCCACCAAATGTATATTGAGTGGGCACTGAACAAAATGCTTTGAATGTAGCAGTCCTTTTAATCCTCACAAAAACCCTGTAAGTACTATTATCATCCCCATTTTACATATGAAGTAACAGGTACAAACAAGTAATTTTCCAAGATCTTAGTGCCAGCCTTCTGTATTTACGTGAATCATTTTGAGGCCAAAAAACAAAAAAAATCTCAAAAACACTTGGATGTGAAAAAATAGCCTGGGCGATTTTCTTTGTTTTATTTTGTTTATAATTTCAGTTGGTCAAATCTCTCATCTTCAGAATTCCTTCTTTAAGAAATTACACAGAAAGCCACGCAGCCATAGTTTACACTTCCAAAATGGAATGTCACTACCACACAGGCAATCCATCCCAATTTTGAATGCTACTGATTATTAGGTAATTTTATTTCTACTGTGAACATTTTTCCTCCTAATTTCTACCAACTGATCCTAGTTTCTCCCTCCAAAGCCATGCAAAATAAGAAAAATCTATCATCTCCATGACAGCAGCCCTTCAAGAGTTTGAAGATCGTTTGGCTCTGTTAAGAATTCTCTTTGCCAGACTAAACACTGGTTCTCTACAGACTTTATTCTTTCTTCCACTGAGGCTTTTACCATCTTGATCAGATTCCATGGATCTAATCCAGTTTGTAAACATGCTCTTTATATGAAAAAAGAAGAAAGCTTTTTTCCCCTAATGATAAAACTAACACATGTTCCTTTAGAAATCATGGACATCATAAAGAAAACAAATTTTCCATTTTCTAACAAAAGGAAAAGCTCTGAAATTGAAGCACAAGAGAGAAAACCTCTGTACTTCCTTTATCCAGAATAACCACTGTTAACATCTCAATATGTGTCTTCTCCATTTTTTTAAATTTAAAGATCTTATTTACCATATTTTTTGTAAACTGATATTTTCACTTAGTGAAAAGGAATATTTTCCTATCTGTGAGAAAGTAGAAATGAGTCCATAGAAGTGAGTCAGTCCTTGCTGCACATGCTCTTTTGTTACCTGATTCCCAAAAGTGGCTGTTAGATTAGGATCAGATTAGGCGGGGAGGGAGGGCTTCCCTTGAATCAAAGGGAACCCTTAGCAGATTGTGCACTACCTAGGGGCAACTGTCCCTGGCTCAAAAGCAATGTAAAATGTTATATTTAGCCAAAAGGGATCAGGGTAGGAATTTAAGGCTATCCTATCTGAATGAATTCACTATCCCCTCAAGAGCACTTATGTGAGGCTTTTCGCTGAAATGCTCATCTCTTCTACCTACCAACCTATGGTTGGTTAGTAATTAGTTCTAAAACCTTTTAACTGGCATGAAATTTAAGAGAAGCATCTTTGAGAAAATGCTGCTTTTTATTAACTGATTATAAAATTAAATACAACATATGTTCAGTTACATATAAACTATAATAAGGTACTCCTTGAAGCAAAAGGTAGGTACAATCATGTCCCTGATTCCTAATAACTAAAACTTGCTTTCCCTTTAATCCATGTAAAATTTTTTCCTTTCATAGTTCCCAAATGGGAAAAGCCAGGATGATCATGCATTCCCACAACCCCTCCTTTTAACTCCCTCTTAGAAAGCAACTGGGCAGCTTACAGAAATAGAAGTTCTCTTTTTCTTCTGAACTACTCTGAAAAGTGGTCATCACCAATAATAACATTGGTACCTCTGCTTTGTCAATGCTGAGGCTTACTTTTTCACAACAAGGTCAGGGTCTGTGACTTCCAACTCAAGCCTCAAGGTATCTCAGGAGCAAAACAAGACAAAAAGCTCCTAACTTTAGGGATTACCCTTCATAATGGTAAGGGTGAACATAAATCCCTGCATATGTTAGCTCTCAACAGTTTACTTTTCCAAACTTGGATATACTTAAGGGGATACCTTTTTTAAATATGTGTTCTGAACTCAGCCATTTTAACAACAATGCAAAATGACTCCTCACATCAGCCTACTTTTTTCTTTTCTGAATAAGCAGTCTAGCTCCACTGATTCCCCAGCACTGGTGTGCAGACAGGACACATTAGAACCACGTGAGCAGCTTTCTAAAAACAGAGATTCCCAGGCTCAGTCTGGAGATATTTTGGCTCACAAGGTCTGAAGTGAGTCTAGGAAATCTTCATTTTTAGAAATTTTTCAGCTTACTTTGAGAACCACTGGACTGGCAGAAAGCACTAGAAACAGTAAGAAAACCAAGGTTATGGTTCTGGCTTACCCTTTGGCTAAAGGGGAATTATCCTTTATCCTTCAGTTACTTTCTTCACTAGAATATTTTACAGCAATTATAGTAGTCACTATTATATATACTTTGACTTGATCTCCATTAAAAATATCAATAAACAAGTGGTATTCTTTTGTATTCCTTCCAGTGAAAATTCAAGAATGGCTGGTACAGCTATTCAAAATCATGACAGATGTCTATCTCTGTTTTCCATTCACCTGACATCTCCTTACCTCTAGCAAGTTCTCTAGAGCTCATTAAGCAAACAAACATCAATTAAGGAAGTGCCTTGAGAATCACTTAAGATTTCATCAAACGTTCCCATTTGGTTTCTGGAGTTATTCCATTGCTTTAGGATTCTTGAATTTTTATTTTTTTTTATTACAAGTCCTCTGCCAACTAAAAATGAGAATATGTTTGTTCTGAGCTTTCCTTTAACCATTTCTTCCAATAATTATTGGCTAAATTCAGTGCCCCAAGTAGAATGTAATGCTTAAAATTCCATAGTGACTCCAAAGCAGGACGCTGGTTCATCCACAGGAAACCTATCTATCTCAAAGACCAGTAACCACGTAATTTTATGTGGCCACAAACTGCAGTACCAACAATTTACTGTTATTTGCTTTGCTATGAAGACATGTATTATATAACCTCTCAAATCATTTAATCCTAAAACTTCAATATTATTTTACTTAGCTCCTTCTATAAGATGCTGCTAGTATTCAAACTAAGGGGGGATATGTGAGACACTAAAATAAAGGAGAAACAGGACTTATTTTTGCTTTTGCCTTTTATTTTGAATGGTTTCCTGCAACTTTTACTGGCTTTAGATGGATGCCCACCCAAATGATTAAAATTTTACTGGCTCATCTTCCTAGGACAATATAGTATAATGGAGGTCAGATGTTGAGAAATTGACTCATCTAATTCAAATGTAACTTTTTAAAACTTGGATATTAGAACTTAGGCTGCCATTAATCAAATGTGTTTAAATATTTTTCACTTGTCATGCCCTTCATACCATGTCTATTGATTATAGCCATAAAGCTGGTGAAGGCCTCAGAGGTCCGTGAGCTGAGTACCAGCAGCCTAAATCAGTGGTCACCTAGGTTCTCCATGACTAGCAAGTGCAGAGGCTGGCAAACTTCTATAAAGGGCTAGACAGTAAATGCAGTCGACCATTGAACAACACAGGTTTGAACTGCATGGGTTCACTTATGTGCAGATTTTTTCCCATATATATAATATGGTAATATAAATGTATTTTCTTTTCCTTAAGATTTAATTAACATGGTCTTTTCTCTAGCTCAACTTATTGTAAGAATACAATATATATATAAGACAAACACCATACAAAATATGTGTGCTCACATGTATGTACACTATTGCAAAATAGTAAAATCAATCGTTAATGTTATCTGTAAGGCCTCTGGTCAACAGTAGGATATTAATAGTAAAGTTCTGGCGTAGTCAAAAGTTACATGCTGATTTTCAACTGCATGAGGGGTCGACACCCATAACTCCCACATCGTTCAAGGGTCAACTGTATTTTAGGTTTTACGGTTTCGGTCAAACTACTACCCTGCATTAGCAGAGCAGAAAGCAGCCACAGATAATAGACAATACATAATGAATGGTTGTAGCTGCATTCCAATAGAATTTTACTAACAAAAACAGGCAGCAGGTTATACTTGGCCCATAAGCCATAGTTTGCCAACCCGTACCTAGTAACTTCATGAGATAAAGCATTCCATTTACAAGACAGTGCTAATTCTTCATTCCATTCAGCAGATATTTACAGGGGGGTTACATTAAGCCAAGTGCTATACTGGTACAAAGAAGTTCCAAAGTTTATACCCCTCTCCCTGAACTTCTCTCCCATGTTTCCATTTTTATTTTTTTTAATTTTTTTATTAACATATATTATTTACTTCAGGGGTACAGTTCTGTGAATCATCAGTCTTACACAGTTCACAGCACTCACCATAGCACATACCCTCCCCAATGCCCATAATCTAGCCTCCCTATCCCTTTCCCCCCGCCCCCAGGAACCCTCCTCTCCCATGTTTCCAATTGGCTCCCTACTGCACAGACATTACAGTCCAAAGGGCTTATAAGGCCCATAGTCTACTGTTCTTGTTTTCCTCTCTTGCTTCAACTCCTACCATTAGCTCTTCTCTAATGTGCTTTCAATACTTGAATTCTGTATCATCTCTACTAATCTGGCCCAAAATTCAACTCCTTTTTCTCAGTCCTTAAGATCTAGATAAGTTCTACTCAAATCTTTATTCCATACATTCTAGAAGTCCAAAGCCTTTCTCAAAACTTCCCACATTCCCAGGATAGGGGTGTGGGTGGTCATCAATGACTTTCTGACTTTGGTTTCCTTTGGTTCTACTTCTGCTGCTTCTGCTCAGTGACACTTTGACCCAGATGTGAAACACAATCATTTTCTCGTTTTCTCCAAAGACCTCATCCACAAAGAGCATTTGTGAGCCTGGTAAACTTCCCTGATCAGTTAGGGATCAAAAGAATCACATCACACCATAAAACACGTAACTTAAAGCCCCGTCTTAGCTATAATTTCTGTATTCTCGAAAGTTTGAACCCAGCAGTCAGCGGGGTTCCTCATTGGCTTTTCACCTAGTACAGTCCCCAGCCTCCTAATATCTTGCTGGCTTCTCCCTTCATCTCCCATTACTGTACTTTCCTCTCTCATCTTCTTCTCACAAGAGTGAAAAACCAAATCCTTCCTTCTGTAGAGCAGCTTACTCAGTCTTACATGGCTCAGTGTCTTACCAACACCCATACCTGCAGAATCTCAACCTTTACACCATGTGGCCTAGCAAAACATTTTATCAAACAAAACAGATCCTTTCCAAAGAAGGGTTCTGGAGCCAACCGTGTCAGGAATTTTTAATTCCATAACCTTTCTGACCTGTAGGCCTTTTGACATGTTATTCTCCCACCTAAATGTCCTACTCATCCTTTAGAACTCATCTTAGATAGTGATCCCCCAGGAGTCCTTCCTCCAGAAAGGAATCTTGGTCCTGCAAGGTGCCTGGCGGTATACTAGCCATCCTGGACCACTTGAAGCCAAGGTCAGATGCTGGGCAGATGCAAATTTGGGCAAAAAACAACAAGAAAGGTGGTTTACTTCTAGCTTATCTTTAATATAAGAGAGTAACCTTTAAGTAACCTTATAAGTAAGCTTATAGAGATGGTCTCTTTTATATTTCTCACTTGGATGATTTCCGTACCCCTCACCCAGCAAACTCCTTACACCAGAAATAAAATTTGCAAGAATTGGCAATGCCCTAAGGGCAAAAGTGGCTCCTTTGCTTGTTTACCTCTCTGGAGTCCTATTTTCCTCTTATGGAGCTCTAGTAACTCTTTCCAGTCTTGTTAACAACTGGCTGCTTTTAAAAAGATATTATTCTTTTTTCTTTTCAGAATTTTGGGGGGTTTTTTGTGTTTTTTTTTAAAGTCTGTCTTCTCCAGGCAAATCAGTAAGGTTAAATTGAAACAGAATTCAGCTTCTTCAAGAAAAGTTAATCCAAAGTAATTTATTCCCTTTTTTAAGATTTTCATGTCACTGTCTGCTCTCAAGGAAAACTACCTAGTCAATAAATAGTTGTTAGGCATCATATCTGCAAGACACTATTCTATATCCTGGGGAGTCTACGGTGAGTGTGGCAGAGTCCTTGTCTACAGCGACTTGTCCTTTTTGCTGTGTTATGTGGAAACTGTGATGAATCAATGTTCTTTGTTCTCTACAATATTATACTGTTCATATCTTGGTGACAGATGACCAGTTTATTATAAAAGGGTGTAACTCAGAAATAGCTAGATGGAAGAAATGCATAGGGTAAGGTATGTGCAAAGGCGCATGGCACTTTCTTGCTCTCTGCGTGCACTCCCCTCCCCCATATCTCCATGTATTCACCAACCCAGAAGCTCCCTTTTCAGCACTTTTGGTTGTTTTCAGTGGGAAGGATACTCCAAATAATCTAGACTGCCATTACTAGAAACTGGAAGTCATTAAATCCTTGCTAATTAGGAAGCATATTTTTTGCCACATGTTCTTCAGTGTTTTTCAAGGCCTTCTTCTAAAGAAAAAGCTTTCATTCCTGTGTCACAGGTTACAGTCCAGGAAACAAACCATCTCTGTGGCTTCACTCATTCAGCAGTCTCCACTGAGTACTTCCTACAAAGCATGTTTACAACAGTGAACTAGTTAAACTCCCTGCCCTCCACTCTCTTATTAAGAAAGAGCAGAAAATCATTTGAATTACCAGTTTTCAGGATAAGCCTAAGGCCTACCAGCCAGTTTATGAAATGTCCACATCTCCAGTCCAATTAATGGTACAGTTGTAAGGGATGAGATCTGATTCCTAAGAAAGGTAACTGTTGAATGGGCAATGCTTTTAAAACTTTAGCACGTATAACAATCATCTAGAAGGCTTATTAAAACAGATTATGAGGCCAGAAATTCTGACTCCTAGCCCTGAGGGAGAGCCTGAGAATTTATATTTCTAGTAAGCTTTTTTTTTTTTTTTTGTAAAGCCATGGATTATTTTTTAAGGATTTTATTTATTTATTTGACAGAGAGAGAGATTACAAGTAGGCAAAGAGGCAGGTAGAGAGAGAGGAGGAAGCAGGCTCCCTGCGGAGCAAACAGCTTGACACAGGCCTCTATCCTAGGACCCTGAGATCATGACCTGAGCCGAAGGCAGAGGTTTTAACCCACTGAGCCACCCAGCACCCTCTAGTAAGCTTTTAAGAGATGCTGACGTTGGGGTGCCTGGGTGGCTGAGTTGGTTAAGCAGCCAACTCTTGGTTTGGCTCAGGTCATGATCTCAGGGTTCTGGGATTGTGCCATGTGTCAGGCTCCATGCTCAGCAGGGCGACTGCTTGAGGATTCTCTCTCTCTCTTCCTCCCTTTCCGCCCCTCATTCTACCTGTGCGCTCTCTTTCTCTCATATAAATAAATAAATCTTTTTTAAAAAGAGAAATGCTGGTGCTGCTGGTCCGTGGTCCACACTCTGAGAACCATTGTTAAAGGAGCTCTAGATAAAGCTTAGGAGCAAGGGCATCTGCTCCTTTACATGACTCCCCATTTTCAAAAATCAAAACATAATCTGCATTTTCATCAAGAGACAGATGGGTAAAGATGTGGGGTGTGTGTGTGTGTGTGTGTGTGTGTGTGTGTGTGTGTGTGTGTGTGTGATGGAATATTACTCAGCCATCAAAAAGAATGAATCTTGCCATTTGCAACAATGTTGGTGGAACTAGAGAGTATTATGCCAAGCAAAATAAGTCAGTCAGAGAAAGACAAATATCATATGATTTCACTCAAAATATGGAATTAAGGAAACAAAACAGAGGGTGCTTGGGTGGCTCAGTTGGTTAAGTGACTGCCTTCAGCTCAGGTCATGATCCTGGAGTCGCAGGACTGAGTCCTGCATCGAGCTCCTTGCCTAGCAGGGAGTCTGCTTCTCCCTCTGATCTTCTTCCGCTCATGCTTTCTCTCAAATAAATAATTAAAACCTTTTTTTAAAAAAAGGAAACAAAAGAAATGAACATAGGGGAAGGGAAGGAAAAATAAGATGAAAGCAGAGAGGGAGACAAATTATAGGAGACTCTTAACTGTAGGAAACAAACTGAGGGTTGCTAGAGGGTAAGGAGAAGGAGGGATGGGGTAACTGGGTGATGGGCATTGAGGAGGGCACTTGACAGAATGAGCACTGGGTGTTACATGCAACTGACGAATCACTAAATTCTACCTCTGAAACTAATACTACATTATAATGTTAATTAAATTGAACTTAAATTTTTAAAAAAATCTCTAGCCAAGACCACTCAATGGGGGAAAGACTATTCTTTTCAACAAATGATGCTGGGACAACTGGATATCCACATGCAAAAGAATGAAGTTGTATCCTTACCTCACACCATGAATAGAAATTAACAACAAATCAACATGGATCAAAGACCTAAATGTGTAAGAGCTAAAACTATAAAAACTATTAAAAGAAAACATATGGATAAATCTTCATGATCTTGGATTATATTCTTGACACTAAAAGCACAGGAAACAAAAGAGTAAAGATAAACTGGACTTCATCAAAATTAAGAACTCTATACTTCAAAGGACACTACCAAGAAAATGAAAAGACAACATAGAGACAAAGTAGGAGAAAATATCTGCAAATCATGTATCTAAGAAGGGACTCATATCTAGTAGCTTTACACCTCAGTAATAAAAGAGAGCCCAATTTAAAAATGGCAAAAGGGGCACCTAGGTGGCTCAGTTGGTTAAGTGACTGCCTTCAGCTCCGGTCATGATCCCGGAGACCTGGGATGGAGCCCCACATCGGGCTTCCTGCTCAGTAGGAAGCCTGCTTCTCCCTCTCTCACTTCCTCTGCTTGTGTTCTCTCTCTTGCTGTGTTCCTCTCTGTCAAATAAATAAATAAAATCTTTTTTAAAAATAAATAAATAAAAATAAAAATGGCAAAGGATCTGAGTAACTGATGTTTCTCCAAAGAACATATACAAATGGCCAATAAGCATGTGAAAAGATGCTCATCATTAGTCATCAGGAAAATGCAAATTAAAACCACAAAGAGCTACTATTTCAAGGCATTAGGAATGCCATATGAAAAGAGAAACAAAGTAGATCAGTGGTTGCTTTGTGTTCAGGTGGGGAAGGGCAACTGGGGAAATGATGGCTAAAGGGTACAAGATTTCTTTTTGAGGTGATGAAATGTCCTAAAACTATTGTGATGATGGTTGTAAATATTTGTGAATATACTAAAAACCATTTAATTGTACACTTTAAATGCATGAATTACATGGTATGGAAATTGTATCTCCATAAAGATGTTTAAAAGCAATTAGCACATGGACAACTATAAAAAAAAAAAAAAAAACAATAGTAACAATCTGTAGGCCCTCAAGAATTTAACCTCATTCCGTCAGCAATCTGATGATGTACTGACTTCCTTGTCTAGAGTTTTAAATACTTTGATGGCAAAAAGTAGGCCTTTAACAGTAAGGATACCACTCTAAAGTTAAGTGTTGTCCCAAAGGTACTGATTGCTGTGGATTCAGTGTAGTTAAAATGCTACAGTGCAGGTGGTGCCTGGGTGGCTCAGTTGGTTAAGTGACTGCCTTCGGCTCAGGTCATGATCCCGGAGACCCAGGATCGAGCCCCTCGGCAGGCAGGAAACCTGCTTCTCCCTCTCTCACTCCTCTTGCTTGTGTTCCCTCTCTAGTTGTGTTTCTCTCTGTCAAATAAATAAAATCTTTAAAAAGAAAAAATGCTACAGTGCAGTGGTTTTTAATTTTTCGAAGATAAGGATCTCTTTGTTTTCCTGTTCACTGTCAAGAGTTTTTACCTCCCACATACATGTCATGATTCATTGATTGAAACTGAAAAAAACCATACTGACCAGAAGCTTCATCAATTTGATAATGCTTTACAATGAAGTTTCACTTAAGTATGCAATGCCCACGTGTATTTGAAAATTGGTAGTGTGATATTTGTAAGATGATCATTTATTTGGTCTACAGATATTCTTAGTGAGCTTGTGATTTTTCTGAGCCTTGAAATAATATTGACTCCTCCCCTTGTGCCCTCCTGCCCCATTATTTAGGCATATCGTTATTACTTTTACGTCTTAGGGCTCTTGTGAGGATTTAGTGAAATACCATATATTAGGTGCATGATACAGTGCTTGGCATTAAGTGGTCTCCATCTTGCTTTCCCTTTCCTGTTACCATCAGCCAGTTTTGAACATGGGGACCTTCTGGGGTCTTCTGGGTAGTTTGGTTCCAATGGGACAGAGTTTAGGGCAGTGAATGGGGGTGGGAGGAGGCGCGGGAAGACCGGTCTCTGAGAGGGCGGGTGAGAAGGCATGAAAAATCACCTAGAGCAACAGTGTCTCTCATAATTTACCCAGCATGGAAAATTTCGTGTTTTAAAAATGCAACCCAAAAATAATTTTGAAGCTGTAGGAACTTCAGTTGTTTATCTTAGTCTATCCAGGCTGCTATAACAAAATAGCATAGACGGGGTGGCTTCTTACAAACAGCATTTCCTTCTCACAGTTGCGGAGGCTTCAAGTCCAGGATATGATGCCAGCATGGTCACATTCTGGTGAAAGCCTTCCTCTTGATTCAGACCTGGCCCCTTTTTGCTGTATCCTCACATGGTGGAAGGGGCTAGCAAGATCTTGGGGTCTCTTTTAGAGCATTAGTCCCATTCATGAGGGCTGTCTTTCAACGTAGTCACTGAGTAAAGGCCCTACTTTCTTCTACCATCACATAGGGCATTAGGATTTCAACATATGAACTTTGGGGGCAAAAGCATTCTGACCAAAGAATTCCATTTCAAAAGATTTCAAAAGTCTCTCTTTTTTCACAGGTATCAGGAATTAAGGGAATCGCTCCAACAATGTAGACTTCGATGGGGTGCTGATAGGGAATATGGTGGGATAATGCCCATTTCACTCCTTGAGGAACACCGGCCAAAATGTGAACTTCCTCATGTCATGAGCAAAGGACATCAGCATTATGGATTTGGTGGAGAAACCTGGCCGAGGTAAGTAAACTTTCTGCCCTTCACACAGAGGTCTTTATTTTTCATTTTTCTCTATTTTAACTATGAGTTAAATCTACCTCCAAACTTACTTCTTTTACTGTTTATGAAAAGACACAGATGGAAAAACTAATTATATGATTTCTAATTGGGATATCAGTAAAAAAAAAAAAAAATCTGTGTTCATGAATGTCTTTGCTATCCTTAGAGATGTTGAAGTATTGTGGTCATAAATTTTGATTAATTCCCTTGCTAATCACATTTTATCTAAAACTAAATGGGAATATTCCTGAGAGACATTATATTACAAATGTTTTTGCTTGAGCAAATAGCTGGCCTAATTTGTACAAATGTTGTTGAATTGGGGAACTTTTCATTTCTAATTTGTTTATCAATCTGTACTCATCAGAATCTACTGGGCACCATTTTCAAGTATTAAAGTATTGCAATAATCATTTATAACTTTTACAGTCACTCTTTCAGCAATTTTATTCAAAACAAATTAAAACTGAACAGAAAATTAAAAAATCCGAGCAGCAAATTAAATGTCACATTAACTACTTACTAAAACTATGAAACTTTTTAAAAAAACTATGAAATTTACTCAAAGTACAATCAAACCTTTACACAGAGCCTACCTACTCCTGCTTTATCTAACAATCTTGCTTACCTAGTTTATAACAATCTAGCTAAAGTCATTTAAAAAAATAAATTAGGAAAGACAAGCTGCAAGCAGAAAGAGAAAAATATTGACACATTATAGACAAGGACCTCAAGGTCATTCATTCATTCAGCACATTTTTTTTAAGTCCCCACTCTCATGGAACTTACGTTATAATGTAAATAGATTGATAATGTCTTTTCAAAGAGACTACTGTTATCCTGGTTTTACAATGCACAGAGACCTGGAAGATTCAGTAACTTTCCCTGGATCAGACAACTATGAAGTTGTGGAACAGGGACTGGAGTCCACATTCCCTTGAGTCCAAAGCCCAAACAAATTCTTTCATCTGTCCATTTCATTCATCACTTACTCCGGCTACTTATTTATTCAGTAATTTGAATATAGTAAGCGTTGTTCTAGATACTACAGGTATAGCTCCTTATGGGGTTTACATGCGTTGTCCTCAAAATTTATGTATTAAAAAAATCCACAACATTCTAGAAGGATCAGAAATGTACTCACAGAATCCCAGAGTGCAAAAAGAGAGCCAAAAACGATTTTCTTAAGGGAAATGCAGTTTGAAATGAGAGGTTTGTGCTTGCTGCCTCACTGAATGTAGCCTTGGGTAGGCCACTGGGAGATGAAGTACTTGTTCCAATTAGAATGCTCATCATCCCCGACTCAGAAATGCAGGTTCCTGTATTCTGTTCTCTTCACATCCTTTTATGTCAAATGTTACCACTTTGATATATTTATCTCTTAAAAATATATTTAGGACACAGTCCTACTTTCTGATATAATGCACATCCCTTGACAAACAAGTACAGAATAGTTTTTACTTGTTTCTTAATAGAGAATAACTTGTGTCACAGTATTTTTCTTTCTCCTAAAAAAGGGTCTTTTATACAAAATAAGAGAGCATTCTCTAGCTTTCTGAGGGGTCAGGCATCAAGTGGTCCACATAAAAACTTATGCTACCTATCACACCCTACCGCCTGCCAGGGATTCGTGGTGGGGGCGGGGTGCTATGGTGCACACAGGCATCACTCATCGGGACAGGATCACTCCTTTGCCTCATCAGCCCTCCCCTTATCTGACTCTGTGAACTGAAAGTACCTACTGCTTAGGAAAGTTATCTAGTGAGATGTCCTACGGGGTAGGTCATCTGAGGTTAACAAAGTAAAAGAACATAGCTTACTAATGGAATTATATCACATACGTTTATATATGCATGGTCTAATGCAACATCTCCCTTCCAATATCACTCTTCCTCCCAGCGCTTCATGACATAACTATATCTCAGTAATATTCTTTTAAAGGAACTTTAACTGTATCTACTTAACCATGGGGCAAGTTTCAGATTTTCCAAGCAAAGCTGTCATCACCTAATTCAGTATACATTCACTTAGAAGAATGACGTTACAGGGCGCCTGGGTGGCTCAGTTGGTTAAGCAACTGCCTTTGGCTCAGGTCATGATCCCAGAGACCCGGGATCGAGTCCCACATCAGGCTCCCTGCTCAATGGGAAGCCTGCTTCTTCCTCTCTCACTCCCCCTGCTTGTGTTCCCTCTCTGGCTGTGTTTCTCTCTGTCAAATAAATAAAAAAATCTTTAAAAAAAAAAAAAAAAAGAATGACATTACAAAGTAATAAAAATTTATAACTTCATTTTACTCCAATAAACACTTCTCTTTTTTTAAGATTTTATTTACTTATAGAGAGAGAAAGTATGCATGCGTGTGTGAAAGCAAAGACGGGGCAGAACGAGAGAGCGAGCACCTCAGGCCAGCTCTGCATTGAGCATGAAGCCCATGTGGGACTCGATCTCACAACCCTGAGATCATGACCTGACTGAAATCAATGGTTAGACACTTAATCAACTGAGCCACACCCATAAACACTTCTTTTTGTTTGTTTGTTTTTTTGTTGTTTTTTGGTTTTTTTAAAATTTTTTTTTCAGTGTTCCAAGATTCATTGCCCAATCCCCACACCCAGTCATAAACACTTCTTTTTATAAGTTTAGTAAAGTACCAACGTTTTTACTTTGTTTAATAAAAAGAAAAGGGATCTTCCTCTAACATACTGGCAAATGTTAAAAAGCTGTTAAATATACAGGGCTCTGTGAACTAAAGAATACTCTGAAATTCCTGCTGACTATAACTAACACTCTGTAATAATGACAAGTAGTAGTGGTAGTGGCGGTGGTAGTAGTGATACTTGAAGGTTAATGTTTATGAAGCAAAATCACAGAATATCCCTCTCCCGTTAACTATAAAGTGAAATGGGAAATTTACCAGCAGCCCCTAAACAATACAAAGAGAACACCTTATGCCATTAATTTTAATGTGCCAAGGAAAGAAAATTCTATGTAGTTTATTCCAGTTCTAACTAAATGTTTCTCAGGAGGGCATTTGGAGCAGAACAATTCTTTGTCCCATATACTGTAAGATATTCAACATCTCTGGCCCTTAATACCAGTCTTATTTATTGTGACAACCAAAATAATATCATCCACACATATTTCCAGACTCTCCCTGGAAGTACTAGAGGTATAGAGGGAAGCCACATTATCGGTTGAGAGGCATTATAACTAACCCCATCCCTATATTCCAAATGCATATGGAGATAAGGTGAGTCAACAAAATCCTGATAATTCTCCAATTTGAAGAGAAGACTGAAAGATTGAGTAGGTAATCCTATTAGAACAGAAAAAATCCTCAAGAATAGAAGCCTCTATTTTAAAACGGCAAGATCTCAAGAGAGATGAAGTTGTGCAGAATATGTACTCTTCCAGAATACTGTGATGACCTGAGGGAATAAAGAGAAGCCCCAGAGTATGGCTACTTCCCTAACTGAAAGGAATGAGCCTTATAGAGGACACTTAACAGGATCTTAGACTGTCATACCCAAGATGTTTGTGTTGATCTGACACAATCTCAGCACTTACTCTCTGCCACCTCCATCCCAACAGGCTAAAGAAATATGGAGACAATAACATTCAGTCATCAGGCCTATAGCACAGACAGAAAGGCAAACTGATTTCAGATGACAGAATCAAGAATTCACTCACACTGTATCACAGCAAACAGCTGGGTTGAGACAGCTGTTCAATTAAATACATGTAATATGAGAACATATGGTAAGGCAATTTTGTAAACCAGGAAGCGAAAAGGTATGATATATATGTTATATGTATAATGTAAATACTACATATATTTTTAATATATATTACATATTTTTTAATATATTACATACATTTTTTTAAGTCACATGAAAAAACTAGTCTAAGAAAAAACAGCCCAGGAAACAAAAGTAGAGTCTCTAAAGGACAAAACAAGTATGTGAATCTAATAAAAAAAACAAAATGATTAAATGATAGAACATTATAAAAGGGGAGATCACAGGGTTAAGGGGAAAAATAAAAACGACACAAAAGCACTCACAAATCTAGTACAAAAAGCAGCACCAAGAAACAAAACAGATGTGACTGAAAATTGGTCAGACAGATGGGAAAGATAAGGATATTAAAACAATAAAAATAAAAAGATATGCTATCTTATTAGGAACAAGCCTAATTACTTATCATAAGGAAAAGCGATGTCCCAAATGTAGATCATCTAACAAGTAAAACAACAAATAATAAGTAAATCCAACAGAAATAAGTACTCACAGGTACACAAGAAAACTCCCTTCAAATTAAGAACTGAATCTGAAAATCAAAAGGATGTACCATACAATGGAAAAAAACCTGAAGTGGAGCTACTGACATTGAGATACAACCTGGTTATATTATTTTATTCACAAAGAAGCCTGTGTTCTGAGGCTACTCACATTCAAATCAAAGTCTAGTGCAGATATGGAAGACTGGCAGAACTTAGGGCACACATTTGCACCCTGGCTGCTCAAGAGACTGGAAAATAGATTTTCTGGATTCTTCCTGGGCAAATGGGATATTCAAAATGAGGAAAACTAACAAAATGTAGAGAGGGTGCTATAAACATGTGAGTCGTCTGTGCCAGCCAGTCGACTGCTTTGCTAAATCGCAGCAACGGCAATAATACACTTTTCTATTCAACATGGACTCCATGGACCGGCAGCATCAAGGAAATGGTGAATGCAAAATCTTGGACCCCACCCCAGACTGACAGAGACAGAATCCGCATTGTAAGAAAATCCCTCAGGTAATTCTAACATGTAACAAAGTTTGAGAACTGCTGCCAGACTAAGGAAATGCAAGACTTTTTCATACAAATGAAAATGAACTCACCTCCCTCAAAGGGGAAATTCCGAGTCTTATCAGTTCCTGCATCCACCTGCATGTTCAACAGCTCTGGGTGATGCTCTCCTCTCTAGTTCAGTCATAATCTTGTCCTGACAGTCCATGGCTACGCACTTAATGAAGTAAACCATTGTCAACACTCTAGGGTAATAAGGAAAGAAGGGAAAAGGGTGAGTGAAAAAAATAAAACTAGTTAATACTTATAAATATAATACATTTTGTAATATTTCCATGTTATAATTACATATTATAGTCTATAAAAACATACTGTATATAATACAATTATCTATATATTAATTTACTTATATACCTACTTCCAAGTTCCCTTGCCCTCAGCCAGCACCTGAGCTGGTAGGAATTCATTACGTGTTGGAGTACCTCGTAGTTTTCTTCCTGAGAGATCTAGCAATGAGTGGTTCTGCCTGGGTGAGGCTGTTCCAGTATTCCATTAACTGGATGCCTCTAGAAGCAGTAACATGAGGTGTCCAAAAGATTCCTCAGATTCTAGAGACACTCCTTTTCCCCATCATTGCATAACAGCAATCCTCTTACTCTTGACATTCGGGATCAATCATCCCAATCTACTTGGTATAATCTATTCTTTCCTGTTTCCCCCAATCATATGGAGACCCAATTACCACATCATCAGTTCATCTTCCAATTCAATGGGGCCACTGTGTTTCCTGATGAAGCATTTCTCCCCTGACCTCAAAACCAGCAAAACTCAAGGTGGCTGCGAAGGAAGTAAAATTTTTCTCATATTACAACAGTGAGAGGTACCACTCCCACTTCCACCCTCCGTTTTTTAGACCATCCTTCTAGCTAGAAAAACCATTTATTGGTCACTGGTTCAGAGCCTGTGCCACACTCTTGAGGACAAGCTTCAGCCACAAATCAATCTTCATTAGACTCGTCTATATTCTATAAATATGGTAAGACCAGTGTGACCTTTAAATTCAATCAGTGCTTTATTTCTCTGGTGGTAAATTGAGTTTCTTAGTCAAAAATAGTATTTCATAAGACAGCATTCAGTGAAGAAGGTATTCAGTGAGTCCACTGGTGATTTAACTGGCAGAAGTATAGTGAGAAGGCAAGACAATCCAGCTTGATAAGTACATACTCATGTGGGGATAAATCATCTCTTTCCTGATGGAAGGGGTCCAATGTAATCAACCTCCCCCCAGAGGGCTGACTAGGACACCCAAGAGATTTTTTTTTCTATGAGATACGTAGGGTTAGTAACTTCTACTGGTAAACTCAGATGTGAACAGGTCAGTTTGATGAGAAGTTCATGTTGCTGAATCTACCCATCACTTCTGTCCTGCCTCCATGGTAACTTAGTGTATGAAGCCATGGAGAAACACTGGGGTGACTGCAGAAAGCCTGACTGATACTCACAGAGTAGGTCCCTTTATCTACCTAATTATGAAGCACACCCTCAACTATAGTGCTCTCTTGGTTAGCATTCTCATGGGGTAAAAATAACCTCACACTCTAGGACCACTCTCAGAGGCTGAGAAAGCAAGTTTTTTTAGAAACTGTCTTGAGTAGACCAGATAAAAGGTGGGTATTTAAAAGATACTGGGAGCCACAAATGACAGCTGAGCACTACAATACAAAACATTACAAGCACCAAGCTAATGTAAACTGTGAACTTCAGGTAGTAACGATGTAGGTTCATCAGTTATAACAAATGTACCACTCTGGTGGGACATGTTAATCATGAGGGAGACTTAGTATGTCTGGGGATGAAGGGTATATGAGGAATC
The DNA here is from genome assembly GCA_004023965.1 of Spilogale gracilis. Classification (NCBI taxonomy): domain Eukaryota; kingdom Metazoa; phylum Chordata; class Mammalia; order Carnivora; family Mephitidae; genus Spilogale; species Spilogale gracilis. Next base: position 26,779 of record PITA01013172.1, read on the forward strand.
TCTCTACCTTCCCTCAATTTTGCTGTGAACCTAAAACTGCTCTAAAAAAATTAGTCTTTCTAAAAAAATTAAAGACAAGGTCCAGTTTACTTTGACGTCAACACTGCCCTACCAATTCCAGTTTCCTTCCTAGAGGGTAACCACTGTTACCACTTTGGTATGCCTCCTTTCACACCTTTTGTTACACAATTACCTAACCACACATGTACTCATTGAAAATATAGGTAGTATATTGTTTATGTGTGCAGTCACTGGATATATAGTAGTAGGCAACTTGGTTCTTTTTTTCTCTCTACAATCTAAATACTGTAAACACAGATCTACTTAATTCTTTTTAATTTCTCTTCATGTTCTACAATATAGAGGTATCATAGACTACTCAGCCATTTTCATATTGTTTCCTCTTTTTTTGGCATTAACTGTATGTAACAAATATTCTTGTAGGCCTCCTTGAGCTCATGCACAAATGTTTCCCTAGGGAAAATCCTTAGTGCAAGTTATGGGTCACAATATATGAGTATTTTCAGTTTTAGAAATATAGCCCAAATGCTTTATATTCTCATGCCAGTATGTAAAAATATATATGTCCCCATATTCTTGGACAACCGTGTTATATTATCAAACTATAATTTTTACCCATCTAATAACTATAAAGGTTATCTTGGTTATTAAAGTGCATTTCTCTGGTTGAGTACTTACATTTATATTTTCTTACATATGGTCATTTACATTCCCTTTCTATTCTTTGCCCATTTTTATTGTCTTTTAGTTATAGATATTCTAGATATTAATCCTTTACATATCTTTATTGCAACAATTCTTCCAAACTTTGAGCTTTTTTATTCCATCCTGTCTTCAAAAGTTCTTCTGCTGATGTCATCAAATTTTCTTTTGGATTTTGAGTTTAAAAGAAAAATCTAATTTAAAATGTTTTCCCCACATGGGGCACCGGGGTGGCTCAGTCAGTTAAGCACCAGACTCTTGATTTCAACTCAGGTCATGATCTCAGGGTTGTGAGATTGAGCCTGCACTGGGCTCTGCCATGGGCTTCGAGACTGCTTAACGTTCTCTGGCTCCTTCTCCCTCTCAACTCTCCCTCTTTCCCTTAAAAAAAAAAAGTTTTCCACAACACAAAGAAAAAAACATTCTTGTATATTTTAATATTTGTATTTTTCCCAATTCTTTAGATTTTTAATCCATATGAAATTATCTTTATGCATAGTATGAAACAGAAATCTACTCTTTTTCAAATGGCTAGTGAATTTTTCTTGCATTGTTTATTGAAAAGTAAACCCTTTTCCACTGACTTAAAATGCCACCTTTTCATATACTGGATTTCCATATATACATGGTTATATTATCTATTTGTATTTTATATGTGATCATCACTGCTTTAATTTGAAAAGATGTTTAATTTAATCTTTTCTTTTCAGAAAACTTCCTATTGAACAATTCTATTATTTGACGCAAAATAAAAAAAGTGACATCTATGGAAATGATTCTTTGTAAGTTTGGGGTTTCTTTTCCTTATATGGGGCCAAATAACATCTTTAAGTGAAAATGAGTTATATGAGAAATTAAAAAGCCCCCAAATGGGAACTTTTTTAAAAAAAGTGTTCTTTTTTTTAAAAACAGACATCATTAATAATAGAAACTGAGACCAAAGAAAGAGAAATAAAATAAATAATCCAAAACCCACTAAGAGTTTGTGGCACCTAACAAGAAAAAAATACAAAATATGGAATAGTAATGTTTAAAAGAATTCACACTAGTCATCTGGGTCCCTTTCTCTGTCTTTGACCTAGTTAATCTAGTAAGAATCTGTGAAATGTCCTTAAAGATTCATAGGAAATGACCTAGCACCTTCAGCAAAAGTTTTATCAGGATCTTATGACGCTATCGGTTAATTATGACAATCTACAAATGATTTGTAATAAAATTACTCCTTAAATCTCCTTTTTGGATAAGGAATACTTTTTAATTTATCTTTTCCTTAGCGAAATTATTTTCCAGTATATTTCTTCTTTTCTTCTTTAAAATAGTGTATATGTTATAAAAGCATACTTTTTAATTTTCAGATAAAAATAAAACACTGACAACACTGAAGTAACAATGAAAATACCACTTTACCTTTAACTATCAGAGCTGTTAGTGACGTTTATAGGAAGGAAGTTAATATACAATTCAGCCACAAGAGGGAACCAAAAAGACATGAATTTTGTGGTTGCTAGGCTCTGTTTATCCCTGTGGGATCAATAAACTTTGAAAAGTAAATGTAGAGTGCAGCAGCAAAATAATGGGCTGGTTCAAGTCAAGGAACTGGTGTCTCTGAGCATTTTTAATTTTTATTCAACCTTTCAAACTTAATTTTTTAAAAGGCTTTCCTTTTTTTCTTTCTATTTTGAATCGAATGCATTTTATATATACTTGTCAATAGCATAGCTTGTCAATATATACATGTCAATAGCATAGCTAAATCTGTCACTTGAGAAAAATTTTAGATGCTGATTTAATGTTTCATAGTCATGCTAGTAACTCAATACCCCTTTGATTCTTCATATTCATAAACCCTTCCTCCCCTCCCCCCCGTCCCAAATCAACCACAAATATAACTGGAAGACATGTTTTGGGGTTTTTTTGGTTTTTTTAGTCCCAAGCCTATAAACCTGAAGTCCAAATAAACAAAGATATAAACCTCTTAAAATTAATGTGAATTTTGTGTTTATATAATACACTGTAGAATCAAAAAATTATATAGCTTATGTACCACTTTCTAAATAAACATAAAAAATTGAATAATGTACTCCCATTTTATGGATCTTTGCTACCAACAGATAACCCTGTATTCATGTTTCATGCCTAAAATATATTTCAGAAATATCGCATAGGCTGAAAGTAAGTGTTGAATCCAGTAAGAGCAGGTGACAGGACTTCTCTAGTGTGGACTTTGCTCCTGGGCTTCAGCATTATTTTTTGGCAAGCAGGGCTCCAAGTAATTAGTAAATACACAACTTCCAAATGAACTGATTCAGAAAAGACATGCCTCCAGAAACTTGTTCAGTTTTGTTTTAGCCTTCTGTCAACTGGGCAATATTTACTATCATGAGAGATCAGCAATCCTGGGCAAAGGGACAAAAGCACACACAGTACTTATGTATCTTGTCCCACCAGGCCACAGTCAGGTCACTTTAGGTCATGTAATTGCACCACATTCATGGTGTCTGGCCGCCTCCAAGCACTCTGGCTACTGCCTGATTACAAGGGTGAATGTCAGTAAGAACCAGAACCATATTATCATTAGAAGCAGTAAGTCTTGCACCTGTCCTGCAAATAGGAAATGTAAAATAGGTGATTAATGGGATTGAAGTTAGATGGATCGATAGAACTGAGATATGAGGATGTCATATCTCTCTGGTCAGTATTCAGTGTTCCAGAAAGTCAATCAAGAATATTATTTTAAAGACACTGTAGTTTGAAAGTGGGATATATCATTATTCTTAAGCAAATTTCTAAAAGGAATGTGTGCTTTAAAAAGTCCTTAATATTAAGAATTAGAATTTATTTCCTGTTTTTATTCTAGGATGCCCAAACCACCTAACTCAACAGTAGGGTAAGTATATACTTATTTTTCCTTCACTTTTACAGTCAAGAAAAAAATATTGGCAATCCCATATGTCTCAGTGTGACAATAAATATGCCTTTTCATGGAGGATTTTTTTAATAAGTGGAAGAGGCTGGTATTATATAGTCTGTTAACCTTTTTTGAAATAATTTTTTTAATTTAGTACAGCTTGAATTTACAGAATTACCTGAAAAATAGTACAGAGTTCCTATATACCTCATACCCACTTTCCCTATTAACAACATCCTATATTACTGTGGTATATCTGTCACAATTCATGAGCCAATATTGATGCACTGTTATTAACTAAAATCTATACTTTACTTAGATTTTTTAACAAAAATAATCTTTATAATATATACAAAATATTGAATGAAATTTCATATTATACATAGACTCAAGACACACAGAGTCCATAGCTTGCAGGTCTTAGAGTAAAATGTTTTGCTAAATCATTACCACAAATAACTCAATACTATTAACTAGGAAATAGTTTCTAGAATCTGAGAGGAAAAAATTTCTGCCTTAATCCCAAATGATAATCAGGGCCTCTCCCTGCCTTCCTAACTTGTATCTTTTATCCCTTCTTCACAAAGCCAAAATGCTGGCTACAGACAAAACCAGAAGGACCCAGTAACCATGTATACACATTTTGCACACTGACTTTCTATCAAGGGAACCAATCCCCAGGGGAAAAATTGGCTTATGAAATTTCTGTAGCTCTCTTTTTGTAATTTAACATTATCTTGGCCTTTAGAATTTCTTTTCTAAACTAAGAAATCAATCTGTACTTTTTGGTCATTGTCTTTGTGATGAGAACAAGATACAATGAAAACCAATGTAATGGCATTTGTCAGGAAGTCCTTACCAACATCAGATTAGAAGAAAATGGGGCCACCCTGCCCTCCTGGCCTCTGGGAGCATGCATGCATTTATTTACCTTGTTCAATGATCCCCTGATAAAGATTAGAAATAAAGCAGTTAGCGCAAGGCCTGGCACATAAATGTTTTACAGTTGCTGCTGTAGTTATTGTTGGGGTTAACAATATTATCAAGGCAATGTCCTCTGAGTATAATTCCTATTCATACAGTAGTTACAATGTCTCGGGACCTTCCACATTACCCACTGAGATATTTTAGTAAAAATATGACCACTCTGGGGCACCTGGGTGGCTCAGAGGGCTGAGCCTCTGCCTTTGGCTCAGGTCATGATCTCAGGGTCCTGGGATCAAGTCCCAGATCGGGCTCTCTGCTTGGTGGGAAGCCTGCTTCCCCCTCTTTCTCTGCCTGCCTCTCTGCCTATTTGTGATCTCTGTCAAAAAAAAATAAATAAAATTTAAAAAAAAAAAATGACCACTCTGTGGTCATACCACATTTCTTTAAACTTCATCAAGTCTGTGGGAAATGGTATTGGAAGTTAAAAAAATTAATCCCTCATTGATTCCCCATTCCCCCTAATTCTTCCATCTTTGCTCAACCTGACACATACTGGGAAAAATTCCAAGAGAATCAGGATATATCTTCTTCCCAGATAAGTTCACTAGCACATATTGAGACAACTATTACACTCTACTCATTCTTTCCAGAATGTTTTGTGACTAAATGTCTCTGACTGTAGGACAGTATTTGAACCTTAGCCTTTCTCATTTCACTCTTCACTGTCCCCAGGTCTCTGTCTTTCTTACCCAAGTCCCCTGCTTCCTGACCACTCCACCTGCAGTCACCCAAGTTCTGAATGTCTAAGAACTTCCCCTGGAGCATGGGCTTTTTACGAGAACTCAGTAAACGCCATCCTTTCCCTGACTTAGACTGGACACTGTCTCCATGAGGAGAAAAAAAAATCTGTGCATTGCTGTTTTATTCACACAAATAGTTTACTCAAACTGTAAATGATCACTTATTTTCAAGCCAGTTTGTAAGGGGAAGTGAATTCGAGAGGGACAGTTAACTACAGAATCCACCAAATTAGACAATGGAAATATGTATTTAAAATAAAAGGAAATCATTGTGTCTTCTACAAAATGAAGTAAAGCCAGTATTGCTTCACTCACAGTAGTTACTAGACTAGTGTTTTTATGACTACGAGGGACATCAGTCAATTAGAATTGAGGAATGAAAGTCCTGATTCTGGGGCACCTGGGTGGCTCAGTTGGTTAAGCAATTGCCTTCAGCTCAGGTCATGATCCCGGAGACCCAGGACGAGCCCCACATCGGGCTCTCTGCTCAGCCAGAAGCCTGCTTCTCCCTCTCACTCCCCCTGCTTGTGTTCCCTCTCTCGCTGTGTTTCTCTCTGTCAAGTAAATAAATAAAATCTTTAAAAAAAAAAAAAAAAAGAAAGAAAGTCCTGATTCTATGTTCTCATGTCATCACAGTGTTGAGGACCTTGTGCCTTGTACCAAGCCATGTAGTAGTTGATGTGGTGCTTTTTAAGCAAAGTAAATAAATCAGAAAAGTGCTTAGTGATTCACAATAAAATGATGCTACACCCAAGGCAAAAATGTGTTCACCTAAGAAGAGTTTCTGACAAGGGCAAGAAAACCAAATCACTTTACACAAAAACACAAAGAACTAGTTAGCCTCGTAAATGACTTTTGCTTGGAGTCAACTTCTCTTACAAATTGACCTTAACTTCTTGTGGTATCTAGGAGAGACCAGGAACTTAAGAATCTTACACTGCTAGGTATTTCAGAGAGCCTACCAAGATGCCAAGGCTGCTGAATTGAGTACGGGCTTGTATCAGTGAGCCAAGTAAGCAGCAGGGGCCCAAGATCTGGGCCAGCTATCACAATTTTTTTGAACTTCTGCCAGCTCTTTTAGAACTCTGCTAGTGGGGCACCTGGGTGGCTCAGTAGGTTAAAGCCTCTGCCTTCCGCTCAGGTCATGATCTCAGGGTCCTGGGATGGAGCCCTGCATCGAGCTTTCTGCTCAGCAGGGAGCCTGCTTCCCCCTCTCTCTCTGCCTGCCTCTGCCTACTTGTGATCTCTCTCTGTGTCAAAGAAATAAAATCTTTAAAGAAAAAAAAAAACAAAAAAACTCTGCTAAGTTTTTCAAATCATAGGAAAATTAGATCCCTGTGGGTTTTTTTAACTTGTTTTTTTCTATCAGTATATTAGCAATTTTTGACTTTTTGATTTCTAAATAGTATTGTGTGTATAAACAGGCAGTATATTTTCTTGACCGACTGCTTAAAAGAAACAGATGGGGTAGGTTGAAAGTTCAATGCAAGACAGTTAGAGATCACTTTGCATACTGAAAATGATCCCATAAAATAAAGTACTGGGAACCTCTGAAAACAAGAGGCAGGAATTGAAAGCAACTAGAAATTCTTCCTATAGCATTCTAAAAACTACAAATTTCATGTATCTTCTGCAATAGTTGTGAGAGTTATTCACCGATAAATGATTCAGTATGATTTACTTTAAAAAATAATTTGTCTAGCAAAATTAAGAAAATCTCATGTTTAATGGAATATATTCCACCAGAAAGCTAACTCCATGAGTCTAGGGACTCTGACTTACTGTCATATCCTCAGGGATTAGAACAGTACCTGCCACAAAGATGGATCCCAATAAATATTTGATGATTAATTTTTTCAATTGCACTTCTTTCTCTTCTGTTTTGTTTACTCAACTAAATCTCAGAGAAATCTGTTCCTGCTATCCGATTGAACACCCATATCACACACACATCTCCCGTGGTGCGATGTTCCCGACCTTTACATCACCTAAGGAACTCTTCATAGGCATTAAAGCCCGAAGGCAACGGCCATTTCCTCCCACTGTGCCAACGAAGGCTTATGATACAACGGTTTTGAAAACAAGAGGTAAAATATGATTTGATATCAGAACAGTATTGATTCTTCTCATATTTGAATTGTATTCAATAATAAAATTAAATAAAGTAGGGCAAAGGACTCAAGTCAAAGAAGTGTGACCTACCAATAAGTTATGAAAGTTGTTCTTAACTGTGGCTGTACTTTAGAATCATCTGGGACCCTCCCACTGACCAAGTACATCAGATTCTCTGCAGGTGCTCTTAACTTTTCTTTTTTATATAGGGCCTCCCATGGTGGAATCAGAAATCAAACATTGTAGAATTGTTTTTATTCTACCTGTACTTTCTACTTTCATTTCCTCACTGCTCTCTCTTATGGTTTAGCTTTTAAAGATTTCACCCTAGTTCAGGTGATCAACACAAGGATAATATTTGGCTCAGATCATCAGGGTCTAGACATGGGTATAGCAGTTTTGATGAAACTGAAAGACTGTCACTGAAATAAAACTCAGAAGGTAATGGGAACAGTTTAGGTCCTCTTTAACACCCTGGGGCATCTTCTTCAGATGTAGACCTTGGGGTCTGTCCAGATGTGCATTAGGATGGCAAGCCCATAATACTAGTCATCAGGACTCCCCCACACTAGATACCTTAAAACGAGAAAAAAGGGTGGCGCCTGGGTGGCTCAGTTGGTTGAGCGACTGCCTTCGGCTCAGGTCATGATCCCAGAGAGCCGAGATCGAGTCCCACATCAGACTCCCTGCTTGGCGGGAAGCCTGCTTCTCCCTCTCTCGCTCCCCCTGCCTGTGTTCCCTCTCTGGCTGTGTTTCTCTCTGTCAAATAAATAAAATAAAAAATCTTAAAAAAAAAAAAAGAGAAAAAAAAAAACCTATGAAGAAAGATTGAAGATACTAGAGAAAAAGTAACTGAAGGTGACAGAAAAGGTTCATGGTCAGCAGAGAAAAACATTTGTTGAATAAATTTAGGCTGTGAGGATAGGAATGCCTAAGACTTGTCCTACAATGCAGTTCCTCTGCACATACATATTGAGATCCAGGTGTTTACAATCATCAATATCGGTTTCAGTACCTTATTAGGAGACAGTAACATTTTGAGAAACATAATAGTGAAGTGTTTAAGAGCTATGGGGTCAGACTGAATGGATAGAATTCTAGCTTGGCACTCACCTGGACCGACCATAGCAAAGTCCCTCTTAGAGGAGTCCTCCAGATGAGTATATTGTATGACCTTATAAATGATCTTTCCAAAAACTACTATTGCATTAAGTTTTCTACTTTTTTTTACACTTACTTTAACTCTTCTTTAATAGAAATCAATAGTATATGAGTTAAGAGTGCAGGCCCTAGAGCCACATTGCCTGAGTTTGAATTATTCCACTTAACTAGTTGTGTGAACTTGGGCAAGCTACTTATATTCTTTGTGCCTTGGTTTCATTTGTTAAAGTGGAAATAATAGTACCTTCCTCATAGTAATGTGATGATAGATATAAAACAGTACAGTACCGGTACATAGTAAATGTCCACTAAATGCCAATCTTCGCTCTTAGTACCCCTGAGAATGGATGTTCAGAGCATTCTTTAACGCAGAACTTATTCAGGATCAGTGGAGGCCATGCTGTGTTTGATAAAGGTTATCAAACTACACTAATACCTAAGAAGCTAAAGTCTTTAAAATATTCTCTTTCAACACCTTTTTGGTAACAAGTACCAATTCTATGTCCTGATATTTGGTCAGGGAAAGTCCAAATCAGGTGGTATAGAAATGTATTTGCTAAGCCTTCAGAGACCAGAAAGAGGATCCAGGAAAATTTAAATTTAAAAGTTAACAACTTACGTAGGAATCCCTTTCATTAATCAGAGGTGCAGTACAGGCTCTCTCATGCTCTTGGCCACACCTCAGGTTAGAGACTCAATCTCACTTGTGTGGCCCATGTGCTGCTCATTAAGGGGAGCAAGAATTCAAAGCCATAACAGTAGCTAAAATGTGCACCTGCATTGCTCTCTACCCCTATCATCTTGTTTCTACCTACTATACCCCAAAGCCCCATTCATAGAAAACTGTTCTTGCATATGCAGAATAACAGGCCTCTTCCTGAAAATTTCAGGTAATCCTTACAGATATGAACTGCTTGATTTTCCAATGGATTCAAAGAAGAAAGCCTTGATGTGGCCAGGCCAGGGTGTATATTATGATGTAAGTATCTTTTTAAATGTGTGTTTAAAACAAAGTAAAAAATGTTTTTACTGTACACACTTATAAAAACCCAAAAGATGGATTCTTTTATTTTCTATCTGGTTAAAAAACTTGAGATTTTGACCATAGTACACACATTTTTTGTCTTCTTAGTTGATTTCATATACTTTGGGCAATTATGTAACATTTCCATGATTACAAAAAAAGGTTCCCCACTGAAAGAAGGTGGAGGGCTGCATTTTACTGTGTATCCCCCAACTCTAGTATTATAATTCATAGTATATTAAGTAACTCCAAATATACAGAGTAAATGAAAATTTTTCAGAAAGATTTGAATTTATTGTCCCAACCATTATATTTGTGTAGAATCAAAAATAAAACAATGGCCACTGTGCATTGAGCAATGCTACACACTAAACACTTTAGATACAGTGTATCGCTTAGCCCTTACAATAACTCCAAAAGGTTAGTATCATCATTCCCATTTCTGAGGTTCAGAGAGCTTGTGGCTATCTTATAATCATAGAACTCGAGCTTGTCAGACTCCAGTCTCTGCTTTTAACCTCTGTACCAGGACTCCACATAGATAGGAAGAAAAAAAATTTAACTCATGAAGGAAAAGATCTACACATTTGAAAATTGTAACAGCTGACATTGATTAACCAATTAGCTTGTAAGAGGCAGTGCCAAGCATTTTCCATATATCATCCTCTTGCATCTAAGAATCTATGAGGTAGGCAAGAAATAATTATGCAAGGCTAGAAACACTTGAATTTTATTTGGGACAACCACCGTGGCAGGCTGGAGTGGGGACCGTGCAGTGTCACCCATGGTCACCTCCGAAAGAGCAATTTTGTCTTTGTTCTTTATAAAGTTATACATGAAGAAAAATCCTTAAAGATCATCTATCTTACTGGACCTCTTTCATTCTTTTATACAAAATGTGTATCAAAGCAACCCAGAAATATGGTAAGTCCATCATTACACATTATAGCCCAAGTCTCCAGCTCTGTGGCTTAGTTTCTTCTTTCAATCACCCTTCGTCCTGCTCAGAAAAATGCTGCTGTCCCTATATCTCACCCCTTTGCAACAATCTTGACTAGCTCTCCTTTACCTAAGTGTAAATCCCAAGGCTTTAACTGAGCCCCAAAGACCCTTCAGAGTCTGGCCTTTCTTACTTCCTACAGCCTGGCTGAGCTCCCGGTCCCTGAATGGGTGGATGGCCACGTCCCACTCCTGGAGTGCTCTCCTTCCTCAAGGCTCAGCTCAACTCTCACTGTTTCCGCTGCATAGCAAAAAATGAGCCAAATCAGGAGACTGTATTCTAGTTATTCCTATTTCTGCCATTGGTTCTCTTGGTGATATGAGAAATACTATTTCTCTTCTCTGAGCTTTCTCAAAGAAGAATAAAATAAAATTTACCTATATGATTTCAGTAAAATCTGTCCTATAAACTTCACAGGATATGAGGATATGAATGATATAAAAGTGCTTTGAAAAATAGAAAGTGCTATAATTTATAAGCATTATTACTCCAAAAGAAATGATTTCCCCTCTTCTGACTTTCTATAACACTTATTATAGCCAATAATTTTCCACATGTATATCTCATCAACTAAATTACAAGCTCTTTAAAAATGGAATGTTTTATAATATGTATATTTCCCACAGCACTTTACATAAATATTTTTGACTGATTTATCTGGCTCTTCTTCCAATGATTAATCTTTCTTAATCTATTTTAATCTCTTCAGCTTCTCAATTATTCTTCTGGTTTATCCCTAATTCTGTCAAGTTCTGCATTTTGCTGGACAAAAAAAAAATAAAAATAAAATTGATACTGAGCTTGACAGGAGTACCTCATGGCTCAGTTTCCCCCCTTTAGGATAATACCTATCCTTGTCCTCCCCTGCTTTTCACCACTTCACTGGGGGAAGTGGTCAACTTTATCTGCAATGTTCTAATTTTGTTAAAGGAGAATATTTTTATAGTATTTACATTTCTTATTGCTAGAACAGTGGTTCTCAATCTTGGCTGCACATTACAATTACCTGGGGTGCTTTTAGAAATCCCAATTCTCAGGCCGTATCCACCCACATAATTGATGACATAATTATAATCATCATTCTCTGAGAGTGGGAGGAGGGGGAAGGACATAAATAACTTAAGTAGTTCCAAAAATATATCTCCTAGCTATAGAACAGAAAACCCCAGAAGCCATATTTTAGTACTTTCTGTCCAAGCCAATAAGACAACATGTGTAACATTTGATAAAGAGTATAAATTTTAAAATGGCACAGCTCCTGGCTCTAAAATTTATCAATTGTATGGCCCTGAATAATATATTTAGCCTTTTAATACCTCAGCTTCCTCACAGATAAAACAGCAGTTATAATACGCTCAACCTCATAGAGTTGTCTTGAAAATGAAATGCATGTTAAGAGCACTCAGCACTATTAACAGACAAAAATCTTAGGGTTAAATGTTAGCTTCTGCTCCATGCTCAGCTCAGAGCCTGACACAGGGGCTCAATCTCATGATCCTGAGATCATGACCTGAGCTGAAATCAAGAATCAGACACTTTACTGAGCTATCCAGTTGGGCCTTGTAATGATATTTTGAGTAAAATGAGATATAACAGCCACAGAGGTCAAGTGCCATAAACCTCTGTAACCAATGACTATTTGAAATATTTTAACAAACTATTTTTCAGAGCCTAACTGAGCCTACTATCTAATTTTCCTTAACTGTAAATAGTTAGAAAGACCTTTGGCTTCCCTGGGAAAGAACACCCACTCCTATCACCCTTACAGAGGAGTGTGGTTTCCTTCTTGAACCACCTGCTTTTTTTTCTAATCTGAAGTGCCCACCCCACCCCCCCAGAAATATATTCCTCATTCCTAGGACAGTTCTGTCATTCCATAAAAACATCCATAACCCACACTCATCCTCAAATAACCACAATGGATTTGGCAAGGACACAGGTAACCTCCTTTAGAAATGTGTCGTCAAATAACTGGCTGCCCACAGTTCACCTTTCTATCACCACCTGTACCCTGGTCCCCATCCTCCCACCTGCTCATCTCCAGCAACTGACATATCCGGAAAGGGAAATAAACTGATAGGCTCTCTCTTCTCTACCCTGCAGGCTTCCCCATTTATGGTCGTGCCCCTCCACTCTTCCTCCTCCATCTCAGGCAGTCTTTCCTCCCATTGTACATCCTCTTCTCCATTCAACCCTCTCTTCCCAAGTCCTAGCTAGATACCAAAGAAAAGTATCTCTGCCAGTCTCTCATCTCTTATTTACACACACACATTCTTTCGTGCTCTCTATTCATTTCATATGTAAATGAAAAAATTCCTAATCACAACTTTTTTAAAAATTATTTATTTATTTATTTGACAGAGAGAGATCACAGGTAGGCAGAGAGGCAGGCAGAGGGAGCAGAGGAAATAGGCTCCCTGCTGAGCAGAGAGCCCAACACGGGCCTCTATCCCAGGGCCCTGAGATCACGACCTGAGCTGAAGGCAGAGGCGTTAACCCACTGAGCCACCCAGGCACCCTAAATCACAACTTCTTAATGTAAAAATGATGCTGATAACAAAAGAATTAAGTGAAACATGATCCACTAAGGAACGAGTATAGCCAGTACTAAGCTCTCCAAAGAGCAAAGTGGTCTCCAAAATAAACCTGTTCTTGTTAAGCCCCCTATTAAACCTGATTAAGCGCCATCATTCAAGACTAAAAACAAAAAACGGTATTTAATTTCTTGATTTTTTTAATGTGTTACAACAGTATTAATTTCTGTTATTTTGTGGCAACTTAGGGGTTTTGGTGCTTATCACAGGCCCTTAGAAGCTTGCACATAGTTGTGCATGTAATAGGTATTCAGTAAATATTTATGAAGCAACTTATGACTTATACAGATTTTATGGGCTACTGGAGAATGTAACTACAATTTATACGGCACTACTCCTCTGAAAATGTATTGCAAATTTAAAACAACTAACATCACTCCTTTGTAGACTGGAGTATCTGCCTAGATACTTCTATCTCAGAAATTGGAATTCCTTCCTGCTTTTATACTTATCCTGCATATCAGACACAAACATCACCCTGTAAATAGTACATGTAATCAGTGAATTCCTATTGAGTGGATGGATGATCACCAGCAGCCCCTCTCACTATCCTCTCAGAATACCATTACCTTAACATACTGAAAACTGGCCAGCTTTCCACTCTCAAATATTCCTCTTAAAAAAAAAAAAAAAAAAAAAAAAGATTTTATTTATTTATTTGTCCCGAAAGAGAGAAAGAACAAGCAGGGGTAGCACAGAGGGAAAAGCAAGCTCCTCAGTGGGCAAGGAGCCAGATGTGGGACTTGAACCCAGCACCCTGGGATCATGACCTGAGCCAAAGGCAGACACTTAACTGATTGAGCCACCCAGGTGTCCCTATTCCTGACTCTTTAAACTGTTCCCAAGTCACCACAGGTTACAGTAAAATCTCACATCCCCTATTTTCTTCTTCTGTCCCCTTGCCTGCATTTCAGTAGATCATTCAGTAGATGTTATTTAAACTAGACTAAGAAACAGAATTAATCCAGCCCCTTGGAACAATATTTGAAAAAAAAAAGTCCTTATTTCTAAGTTGGCTTTGCAAATCAAGATAAAGAGAACAAAGAATGGGGCACCTGGGTGGTACAGTCATTTAGTGTTTGGCTCAGCTCATGATCCCAGGGTCCTGGGATAGGCCCTGTGGCAGGCTCCCTGCTCATTGGGGGGGGAGGGGGGGGGTGTCCTGCTTCTCCTTCTTCCTCTGCTTGCTGCTCCCTCTGTTGTGCTCTCTCTCTCTGTGTCAAATAAATAAAATATTTTTTAAAAAAGAGAGAAAGATGGGGCGCCTGGGTGGCTCAGTTGGTTAAGCGACTGCCTTCGGCTCAGGTCATGATCCCGGAGACCCGGGATCGAGTCCCACATCGGGCTTCCTGCTCGGCGGGAAGCCTGCTTCTCCCTCTCACTCCCCCTGCTTGTGTTCCCTCTCTGGCTGTGTTTCTCTCTGTCAAATAAATAAAATCTTTAATAAAAAAAAAAAATAAAATAAAATAAAATAAAATAAAAAAGAGAGAAAGAGAACAAAGAATAAGCAAGTGACATATCTGTTAAAGGTGTATAGAGGTGTTTACTTAATACCTGAAAGTCTTCTGTTAAGTGCCTTTTACCATGATCATTCCATATATGAAAAATGGTAATCATTCCAACTTCAAAGGGTTGCTATAATCAGCACCACCCTTAGATCCAGGAACTTTAGAAGGCCCCATGCCTTTCGGTCCAGTTCTGGCCTTCCTCTGGTCATACCCCTCCCTATGGCACAGAATGTTTATAGAAACAAGGGGGTACATCTATCAAGAGCCCACGTTCCCCAGTCTCCTGACCCAGCCTGTTAGACTATAGAAATCCTTGATAAATGGCTTTGAACCCAGTATTATGGCCTTCGTGGGGTCTCTTCCTCAGGTCCATTCTCCCTTGGATTGACTGCTTCCAAGCCAGTATATACCTCTAGCTCAAACAGGTGGCCAAGTGATGGCTGTTTGCTGGAAGCAGAGGTAATAGGCATAAAGGAGTTTGAACTTGAGGGCCAGGGTACCCTGATACCCAAGACACTTCATAATTTGGGGTGGAATTGGGGGTAGGAAGAAAGCTGTAAGGGTTGTTGAGGCCAAAGGCCAGCAATTAGCTCTTTCTGAACTACCATGTCCCAAAACAGAATTAGGATAGTCTAAGGGGTCTACATATGAACTTGGTATTCCAAGCTGTCATGAAGGTATTTTGTCAGGGTAGAAGAATGGAACACATTTTATTTCTTTACAGCTTATTTGCTTAATTTATAAACTATTTAGACTAATGCAATGTGAGCTGTCACTATACTCTAGCCCTAAGACTTACAAATGTTATGGATGGGCCTGACCGTCAGGACAAGTGCACAGTGTTCAAGAAAGTTACTTCCATACTTTCTACCACCATCCATACCTCTGCTCTTACTGTTCCTTAGGTCTCCCCATCTCTGCATGTCCTTAAAGGCCTATTTCTGTAATACGACATAACATGGTCTCTTGTCTTCTCCCTTCTTTGCTCCCAGCCCTACTTCCCTGTTCAGCAAGAATCAATTTCTTCCTCCTCTGAATTTACATTTTCTTTTTACAAATAATTCTTTCTTAACCTTTTTATAACAAAGAGTTACTTTTCATCTTATAGTCATTTATGTTCATGCCTTATCTCCCCTTTAGTCATTATTCCTGGATGACTTATTTCTGATCTATCCTTGTCCCCTGCCACCACTTTGCACATATAGGTACTCAGTAAATACTACTGAGTGTCATCAATCTGAGAAAAAGTGAATTTCTAAATAGCCAAAAAAGACTGTGATGAAACTCACTCATTTACTTTTATACCTCGTTTTGAAAATACAAAATAAACTCCATAGTTAAGTTATGTCAACAGAATAAAAAATTTTATTTGAATTTGAGTGACTTAACTTCATCAGAAATCAATAAAATGGGGGCACTGGATGGCTCAGTTGGTTAAGCATCAGACTCTTGATTTGGACTCAGGTCATGATCTCAGGGTCCTGATTAAGCAGTGTTGGGCTCTGCCCTGGGCATGGAGTCTGCTTAAGATTCTCTCTCCCTTTCCTCATCCCCTCCTCCCCCTCTCTTAAAAGGGGAAGAATCCATTAATATATCAAATGGTGCCATTTCAGGCAACGGAAGAGAAGTAGGAGGCACACAACTTTGGCTATACTTAGCCAAAGGAGTACCTCAGCGCCCTTTATATCTCTAATAAAAGGTTATTGAAGGTACAGTATTCTCAGGGACATTTGTCCAATGTGCATTATCAGACACCCGCTAAAGCAAAAAAACTTTTAGAAAAGACCTCACCATTCCTTTGATAAAATATTGTGTTTAACTCTAAATATGTTAAGTTGCAGAATGTTAGTAATTATTGAAGAAAAAAAAAGTATTTGGCTTCAGCTTGGAATTTCCTTTACCCTCCTTCCTGCTGACAAGGTGAATCAGCCCTTATTCTACTAGATAACATTAATGACGATAAACTCTTATGTTCATGTTCTAGTTTCCTAAATGCGTTGAGAAAAACAAGCCTGTATTCTACCCCAAACCTCCTAAAACCTTCGCTCCTAACACTTCTTTAAATTCATGGGACCCTGTTAGCTCTCTAAAGGAAGCCAACATACAACGAAATCTTGAGAGGTCCCATTGGATCACTTCATATACTCGTGATTTTACAGGTATGAGTTTACTTTAATCCAAGTAAAAAGAACAAAATTAGAATATTTGACAAATGCTGTTACAAGCCTGCATCTTCTAGTGTTTTTTCCATTTTTTAATCTAAGTACTAGCAGAAGTTAGGGTGGGTAGTAAGCTTCTCTTAGTGAGAAACTGGGAGGTAAAATTCATTTTCAATTTATCTGTTCTAATTATATTACAAAAGGATATGGGTAAATTTTTCTATAAAAGGTCATTTAAGTGTCATCCTTCATTTACTCTAACAAAGTAATAAGATGTGATGTTTCCATTAAGGTCTGGGGCCCATGAACCCCCTTGAACTGGATGATTACCATGAAAAGGAGGTAGCAGAGTTAACTGGACAGATAGGATTTGACCCAGAGCCTGTAAGTACCTGAACTCTCAGTTATTTAGGGGGAAAGTATCTAGGTGTTAGGATCCTTCTTGTTTTACCCACTTTTTCTTTGCTTCATGAATAGTGGTGATGAAGTTAGCAAAGGGAAAATTATTTATTTGTTTGTTTGTTTGTTTTCAGTGTTCCAAGATTAATTGTTTATGCCCCACACCCAGTGCTCCATGCAATACCTGCCCTCAATACCCACCACCAGGATCTCCCATCCCCCCTCCCCTTCCCCTCCAAGACCCTCAGTTTGTTTCTAAGTCCAAAGTCTCTTATGTTTCATCTCCCTCCCCAATTTACCCTACTTCCCATTTCTAACAAAGGGAAAATTGAACTCATCTCAGAAATTAATTCTGAATTGAGCTGAACCAGTTTGAATACCCTTGTCCACTATTTCAAAAAGAGGCAAGGTTTCTTTTCCTATCCACAGCACTGGTGTTAAACAGATTTTCTACTGTGCTACTCTTCTAAAATTTACAAAGGAGCTGGTTTACAAATGCTTACCCTTTAATGTGATTCTTAGTAAATTCTATGAATCTTTATATATTTGTGTATCTTGTACAGTATCACTGCTTTTGAAGAGATGAAGGCCTCTTCCTAATATCCACAATAATTGCATTTGTTGAATTACAACTGAAAGCCAAAAATTTCTCTGCAAATATTAATGCAGACTTAATCGGTTATGTGAAATGACCTGAAAGAAATGATCAAGCCCTTACTGACAGAAATTACCATCTATTGGCTTACTTATATACATGAAATATAATGTTTTATATAGGGCCTAGATTTTATCCTATAAAACTACAAAGTTTTAAAAACAAAATTAGTATTTTCAAAGATATAAACTGTGGAAAGACCCATAAAAAGTGACTGTAAGATATTTCAGTACAAACTCTTCTTAGACTGAACTCATTTATTTTATATTAGCTGCGGTTATTTCCCCAGGTGATGAAATCGTAACACCTGAAGTAATTCCACAGACTGTGTTTTATCATTCACTGAAGGGTTTGATCCTTTCTGTTTCACTTGCAGCAAATATTCTCTAATACTAGAAAACACTATATATATATACATATATATATATGTATATATATATGAACATTGTCAAGCACGTTTAGCAGCCATCCAGATTTCCACAGATTTGACCCTGTAGGGAAGCAGCTTTATCATGTTTACAAAAAAATACATGTACAGTAATACAAAGGATGCTTGTCAAGTATATTATATGCAAAATTATTCTGCAAGTTAATCATCAACTAAATTTTTATTAATAACAAAATAAAATATGCGTAAGTTTTAGTGAGTCTTACTGGTTTCTAAAAGACAACAGACTCTGGAAAGGCATGTTTTGGTGGTAATAAGTGTTGAAATGTTTTCTTGTAGTAGAATGAAATAAAGACACTAAAAACTGCTTCTTGCATAAAAGGATACTTGAAAGTAGGATAGGATACACCCTAGACTTTTTCTTCATGACAAATTTAACATAGTATTTCACAGAACTGGGGTTTCTTTTTTTCTTCATAGTATCTACTCAAACCTGATTGGTTAAACAGATCTGTTAATAACGGATGGAAATTCCTCCAACTCTAAGCAAATTAAGATCCAAGAAGATACGCCTAAGTCCATTTTGTTTTCTAAATCCAAAATACAGTTACAATCTTCTCACCATTCTCATTTGTAATATCTCTGCTATCAATTCCATCCTCTCCATCCATACATTCTTTTTTTTTCTTCAATATACTGTCATTAAAATGTTAAAACATGTTAAGTTGAAATAATTTTGCAATTAATATCAATCTACCCATCACCTACATTCTACCATTAGCATTTTACTATACTTCTTTTATCACATAATCTACCCATCTTTCCATCCCTCCAACCATCCATCAGTACACTTTATTATGTTTACACATTTCAGAGTAAATTGCAGATAACAGGATACTTCAGCCTTAAACATTCAGCATGCATATTATTAAACAGAGCTCAATTTGTTGCAGTTTTTCTTTTACGGCAAAATACACATTCAGTGAAACTGCACAAATTTTAAGTAAACATTCAATGAGTTTGACAAATGCACATACTTTTGTAACCCAACCACCTACAGCTATATTGAAAAGTACCATCATCCCAGAAAGTTTCCACATACCCTTTCCTCATCAGCTCCTCCCTCTTCCTCCTGTCCCCCCACCACAGACATATTATCTATTAGTAACCTTTTAAATACCCCACTACTTTTACAGTTACCAGACATGATTCACAATATTTGTAAAACATCTCAAAAAGCTCCCCACAGACGAGTGGTTCTCTAAGTACAGCAGCACATCACCAGCCTCGGCATCACCCAAGGTGCTTTTTAAAAAAGCAAATTCCTGAGACCCACTGCAGAACCTCTGAATCACAATCTCAGAGGATCAAGCTTAGGAATCTCATTTTTCTTCCAGCTCCAAAGCTGATTCTAATTCAACCAAGGTTTAAGAACCCCTGCATTGGCCAATAAGGAAGGCTTTCACTGAGATTTAAATAACTGCAAATAACTGTTAACACCATCTGTTGGGGAAGGCAGAAGTCTTGTTCCTGAGATTCAGTATCTCTGAAAGTTTGAAAGCAAAGAGTTCCTACATAGAGTTTTTGTATAGCCAAGTAAAAATATCTATCCCTCTTCCGTATTAGAAGAGAAAAGCATGTGTTTATTAAAGCATAAATGTCAATGTCTATAAATAAATAAACACTGCAATATGCACTCCTACACCTATCCCGTTTTTACTCAGTGAAAATGGATATGAATTTGACCTGCCACGTGTAGCGACAAACTTACAATGCCAGATTTATAAACTGATTTCCTCCTTTTTATCCCACCACCACAGCAAGAAAAATTCCATCCTGTCTTAAAACCTCCCAGGCCCTTGGAAGGACGAATTGCTCGACTGATTCAGAACCGACGTCCTCTGGAGGCTACTGTTCAGCAAAGACCACCTTCCTGTCCAGATTGTACCCCTACAGTTTTGTGTACTTTTCATACCTTTGTACCCAGTTCTACAGAAATGATGGCACTTCGTGATAACACACTGGCAGGAGTCACCCATAAAACACAGGAAATCGAAGACAAGATTAAGCAAGAACAACACTTGCTATCTACTTACGCATCCTCACCTAGTTACCCAGCCAAAGATCTGACTAACATTTGTGACATAAAAACATTTCCCAAAATCACAGATACTAAAAAGATAGAAGATTTGTACTGGAGACAGCTGGCATTAAAACCCCAACATACCCCTTACTGTAAGCCAAACCATTACATTCCATATGAGCAGTTTAAATCTGTCATACGTGACCAGTGTACTGTGTGTCAAAACTCGGTTAGCCTTAGTAAGCCTAGTATTTTAGAAAGTAAACCAGACTTGGAAGCTTTTGATTTAGAACGTTTTTTAAGTAAGCGAGAAGAACAATTGTCCTTGAACACAGAAAACAACGAGGAAACAAGACCTATTCTGGGTTGGATTCCTAGAGCTGGAGTGGCCAAGCCTCAGACTGACCTGCTGGAGCTTAAGAACTCTTTTTCAAAAACTGGTGCACAAAAACGTTTCCATAAATCAATTCTAGAAGACCATAAAGACCTCAGGGATAAGGAGCATTCAGGAATGAAACACCAATTCTATGGCCATAATTCCTATTATTTCTATAACTGAAATACTCAACCCCTCCTTAAAGACCCAGCTTCTTGCAAGGAAAGTAAAAATATAACCGAACTTCTTCCATGTTGTTGGATTCTGTTTTCTAGAAGAGCCATATTGATCTTGCTAATGAAGTTTATGTTTTCAGGAACTTAAGTTAGGATCTGGTCAGAGGAACTCAGAAAAGGGGATGTTCTTACTTCTTGAAAAGTTTAACAATTTCAATAAAATATTAGAACCAGAAAAATGTATAGTCTTTAATCTCATTTTCAAATTATACTCAAACAAAATTTTCCAAAATCTTGAAAAACAATGTACATGACCAAGTTTACATCATTGTTTCATAAAAAATGAGTATCTGAAATTTATATGCCCAGTAACTGACCTATGTCTATACAACTGTAGTACCTTAATAAAATATGTGAACGCTGTTCCCTTCTGTCATTGTACAAAGTAACACCAAATACAAAAGACAAAACTCAAATGCCCAGTTAACTGAGAGACAGCTCTATAAATTACATTAACTTAACAAATTAAATACATGGACCCCGGTCTTTTTTATGTAAACATGTGGACAAAATAAGTTAGTAAAAGACATGAAACCAAAAATGCTTTATATGCACACATTCAAAGCCAGACGTTTCTTTTCCTTTAGCCCTCTGATAGAGAAACATAACCATTCTTGTATGCAGAAGAAAAACTGATTTTATTATGAAGCTCTAACAATGGCTTTAATTAGTAACTGGTGAGTTCTAATTGTGGCAAGAAAGGATGGTATCTTAGTCTGTTTGGGTGACTAAAACAAAATACCATAAACTAGGTGGCTTACCAACACCACTTACTCCTCACACTTCTAGAGGGTGGGACGTCCAAGGTCATAGCACTGTTAGATTTGGCATCTGTTTCTTCACCTGATGGCCACCTTCTCGTTGTAACCTCACATGGTAGAAGGGGCAAGGGATCTCTCCAGGGCCTCTTTTATAAGGGCACTAATCCTATTCATGAGGGATCCACCTTCATGAAATAACCACCTTCCAAAGTCCTACCTCCTAATAAACTTTAGGGATTAAGATTTCAACATATGAATTTTAGGGGGACATAAGCACCTATATCATAGCAGATGGCTTAATAACAATTACTCTAAAGCCAAACATTTTTGGAAGGGGTCTACCAAGAGTTTGGCTAACCCTCAAATGCAATTCAACTCATTTAATGTGCCAACAGGCATATTTTAGACACAGTTTATCAAGAAAGTTCATAAGGAATTTCTAAGGAGTGTTTTGTTTTGAGATTTCTTTTAATTTTTATGTTTCCCGACCATGTCATTTAATTACATCTCCTTTAAAACTATTCTGGATTGGGGCGCCTGGGTGGCTCAGTTGGTTAAGCGACTGCCTTCAGCTCAGGTCGTGATCTTGGAGACCTGGGATCGAGTCCCGCATTGGGCTCCCTGCTCGGCGAGAAGCCTGCTTCTCCCTCTCTCACTCCCCCTGCTTGTGTTCCCTCTCTAGCTGTGTTGCTCTCTGTCAAATAAATAAAATCTTTAAAAAAAAAAAAAAAAACTTCTGGATTAAAACTATGGAATTTTTTCCAATCTCAATTTTAGAGCACTTGTTAGGTTTTATGGGATGCAGAAAGTTACATGGTAAAATAATATTGGAGAAAACAGAGGGCAACAAAGCCAAACACATTACTTAATCACAGAATTCTCCATAGCCTTTAATATGAAACATATCTGGGAATGTGAAGTGAAGTGGCGGGGGGGGGGGGTGGAGGATATACACATTCCTCAAATATGATCCTTTTATCATAGAGGTTATCATCAGACTACAATTCTGAAGAATTCTGGAAGATGCAACTCTGCGGTACAGGAATTGGGGGTTTTAATTGCACATCTCCCCCTGGATTGCAGGGACACAGAATTACATTAGGACTGTGGACATCCATTCCACCTACCTCTGTGCAGGACTGACACAGCCTTCTCTTCACACATCCATCTTAGTCACACTCCTCAATACTCCTACGGGGATGTCAGACCTACTCCTAACTCTCTGGTTGTTAAGGCCGTACTAGGTGACACCTACCCTCCAAGTATGCTCATCATAAGCTCAATTTTGATAAATATTTATGGAACCTTCCAGATTAAGATATATTGAATCCATGTATCTAATCTTACTTACCCTAAAAAGCACATTAAAATTATGATAAATTTTTTGTTCTTTTCATTGTTTTTGGTTTGTTTTATCCTATGCAAAAAAAAAGTCTCCATCAGCCAGATCAGTAAGGGGAATACAGCCAAGACACTAGAAACATTCTGGAAAGGAGATAAATAAAAGATAGAGCCTAACTGGCTGAAGTCACTAAAAACTCTGAACTGGCAGAGAGGAAAACAGCCTGATTTACACAGCAGACTCCTCAAAAGGTTTAGGAAATCAGTACCTAGAGCTTTTGGGTCTGGGAGTAAAGGCAGGGGGTGGAGTTGGAGTGAGAGGTTGCTGAAGAAGTCTGAACAAAAGCAAAGACATGGCTGGCTCCCTAGACCCTCTCACTGCCCTGTCCCACTCCACAGTGCTAGGCTTGCCTTCCCTCACCCTGGCAGAAGTCCAGAGGATAATTTTCTAAAGAAAGGTAAAACAGGATTTCTGGCATGAAGAATACCATGCACAGCTGAGAACTACATGCTGTTCTGAAATCAGAAGGAGTAAGTACTTGCATCAGTCAGGTCCCAGCAGGAAACAGACCCTCCAAGGATTGCACTGAGAGGAGTTTAGTAAAGGAACAATTTATAAAATGTGGGCAGGGTTAAGGGAACCTCCAATAATGGGGCAGCCAGGAACCAGCAGCAGCAAGAAGCCTCACCACTCCCAACCCTTTAGGAGAGGTGAGGGTCGAGTATTAGAGTTTACAGTGCCTCCCACTGATAAACCCAATCAGAAGCCAGAGAGCAAGGAGACTCAATGATGTACTCCTTGGATACCAAAGTACTAAGGCAAAGAAAGGTGGAAAATGGGTATAGACAGGGAAGAATCAGCACAGTGACCTTATAAATACCAGCTCCTCAGTGCTGAGAGATACAGCATCCTTCCACACTAGGCTACTAGAAAACTGACATACATCAACTCTCCAGAGAGAACTCACAGCTGAGGGTAAACAAGGCTACACACTGCCCTCTTATTCTCTTTTTCTCATATTAGAAATGTTCTTTTCACGGTCTACTACATGCCACGTTTTTCGGATTTTGGGCTTTTTTTGTTTTGGGGAGGTTGGTAATTTTGCTGTTTAAGACAGCCCCCAGACACAGTGCTGAAGTGCTTTCTAATATCCCTAAGTGCAAGAAGTCTTTGATGTGTCTTACAGAGAAAATGTTTGTTAGGTGTGCTTCATTCATACCTGAGTTCTTACACTTGATTGATAAAGGGGATTTCATCAAAACTTAAAAATTTTGCTGTGTGAAAGAGCCTGCTGAGAGGATGAAAAGCTAGGCTACAGACTGGGAGAAAATATTTTGTATACCACATATCTAACAAAGGACAAACATCCGGAATACAAGATTAAGCAAGAACAAAGCCTGCTATCTACCTCTGCATCCCCACCTTGTTACCCAACAAAAGATCTAACATTTATGACATAAAAACATTTCCAAAAATCATGGATACTAAAAAGATAGAAGATCTGTACTGGAGACAGCCAACATTAAACACATAATACCTCACTGAAACCCAAACCATTACATTCCCTACAAGTGGTTTAAGTCTGTCATACATGACCACTGTACTATGTTTTCTCCTAATTTATATGCTGCAGTTGTTATGTATATATATTTTTATATTTTTTAATATTAATGTATACTTTTTATTATATTAAAATGGTCTGACAATTAAAAGGCTGCTTATGGAATATTGTTATATTAAACTTTACTTACAGGATGTTAAATCTTTAGAATTAAGATTTCCCCCAGAAAAAGATTAATGGAAACATCAACTGCTTTTCAGACTTGACAGCTGCTACTTCAAAAAGTAGTTTACACAAACACTAAATTAAAAAAAAAAAACAAAACCCAAGCTTTAGAACACAATGAATGCTTTTATTTCAGTATGCATCTATATCTCAGCATTTAGTGGTCCTGAACAGAAAAGTGGAAAAATGCAGCAATCTGCCAGGAAGTCAAGCCCACCAATTTCAGGGATCTGCTGTACAAACTGAGTTCTTTCTTAGTTTCTTAGTCCTATGAGGACCATGAGATACAACAGCACCAAAACCAAAATAGGCACCAAATTCAAGGTTCTCTTTGTTCCAATTGTCAGATTCCAAACTAGACCCAAATGGATTTCAAGATGACCAAATGAGAACCCTGTTTAAAACTTCTTCAAATTTTAAAGCAAAACAATTACAGGAAAAGAAAACATTCACAGGGATTGTGTGTGTTTACAAGTGCCTTCTATGGCCTTTCTCCAAGTTTAACCACCAAGAATTTTAAGAGCTGGCAGGTCTGAGTATCCCTGGTGACTGTTCTTTTCACTCTATCAAAACTTGAGCTAAAAAAATTGCCATTCAGCTGATGATGACAGCAGAAGGTGGCCAGGCTGAGAACTCAATATTCATTCCTGGGCTGGTGGAGAGTAAATGTGGTTCCAAAACTAAATGAAGGAAGTCAAAACTCTTTCCAACCTTACCTGATGGCTTCTGGCCAAAGCAAGAAAGTGTCATGGAAAGTGCTGGGTGATGATGGTACAAAAATGGACATGAGGAAGAGGAAGGAAAAAGCAGCACCTCTTGATTAAGGTGGGGAAGAAGATATGGGGAAAGCTCTGAATTCCTCCCTAAAGGCTAATTTCAGAGGGGAGCAGAGAGTGTTAAAATCTAAGCTTTGGCCAAAAGTTGTAGTGGGAAGGGAAGAAAGAACAATGTCTAGGAAGGGGGAGGGCATCACTTAAAACTTAAGAAAAAGAAACGAGGGGTGCAGATGGAGTACCTCTGCCTGCTCAGCAGTAGTCTCACAGGTAGTGACCTGAAACATCACCTACTCTAGCAAGCCCCCCCAACCCAGCTGGAAGGCTGTTGCAAGGAGGGAGGAAGGAAGGGAAGGAGGAAGGGAGGGAAAAAGGGGTGGGAGGGAGAAGGGAGGGCAGGTTGAGAAGGCAGAGACCCCAGCCATGTAATCAGCAGCAAGGTGATTGTGTGATGGGTCTTTTCATAGATGAGTTAGATGTGCCCCACTGATTATGGGAATCAACTTAATTATTTTCTTGATCCCACAAATTCAACTATGTGGACAGCGGTTACACTTGACAGGATTTGTTATAGCACAACTTACATATTTCAAATGGAAAAAAAATTAGTATCATTTACAGTATCTTAAAAAACGGACTTTAAATGGGAGCTTTCTTTCCACTATTTTGAGGTTTACAAGATGCAACTAGAAAATTTACTACTATGGAAAATGAAGACTGCTTAAATCAAAGTGGGGGAAGGGAGGAGGGCCTGTGGCTTTTCTTTTTGATTAACTGCTGTAACACTGTCCTTCAGGCAGCTGACAGTTCCATGTTTTCTTTAGCCATCATTAGGCACCAGAGCTACTGCAGGACAACTTTAATGCTATACGAATCCTGCCGCTTTGTTAGCACTGATATGTCTCTTGGCTCCACCACTCCATTAGAACTATTAATTCTATATTAATTTTTGTTACAAATCTTACAAAATGGGAGTCTTCTGTATATTTAGGTCCACATTCTATGTGTGGTTTTCATAAATTGTTCTTGGGTGCCCAATTATCATTGCTGCCCATTTTGTAAGTGTCATGACACCATCTTCTAGACCCCCACC
This sequence comes from Spilogale gracilis, assembly GCA_004023965.1. Classification (NCBI taxonomy): domain Eukaryota; kingdom Metazoa; phylum Chordata; class Mammalia; order Carnivora; family Mephitidae; genus Spilogale; species Spilogale gracilis. Next base: position 53,587 of record PITA01013172.1, read on the forward strand.
AACTGTGCCATCTCTTACTCCTTTCTGCCCTCCTTCCTGTTCTTCCAACGGTCTAACATTGCAAGGGACTTTTACTCCCAAGTCCATGGTAGCTGCCATCTTGCATGGCTCTGTATATATTTCAGCTACAAAAGACATTATCATTATTTGAACAGTATCCGTTTAGATTTAATGACTTATTTACCTATTTTGTTGCTCTTGATTTTTTCCTTCATCTTTGATACCTTAATCTGTAATAATTCTCCTTTTGTATAAAGAATACCCTTTAGAATTTCCTTCCTTGTGATATGCTGTTGACAAATTCAGTTTTTGTTTGAAATGTCTTTCTTGAGAAATATTTTGCCAGATAAAGAATTTCATTTGACAGTTACTTTCTTCCAGTACATCGAGAATATCCATATACAGTCCTCTGGCTTCCACTGTTGATATAGAGAACTCAGTGGTCAAAGAGTTTTTTGAATGTCAGTATTTTTCTCAATTTGCTTTTACATTATTATTGTCTTTGTCTTTGGTTTTTCTTACTGTATTAGGAATCATCTGGTTTCTTAAACCTAATGGACTGGTATCTTTCACTCAAATACTGCTTCTACCCCATTCTCTCTTCCCTCCTTCTGAGACTACACTTAAAAAAGCACATTACATATTTTCTCATTATTTTCTTGATCCCACAAGTTCAATGATGTGGACAGTGGCTACACCTGACAGGATCTGTTATAGCACAGCTTCATTTTGATTATCTTTCAGCTCTAGAATCTCTATTTGCTTCTTGCTCAAATCTGTTATATTATTTTATACATACATACTTTCAGTTCCCTTCTAAAATGTTCAAGTCTGGCTTTTATGTCTAGAACACACTAAATATTTTATACTTTATCTGATAATTTTAAAATCTGGCATCCCTATGACCTCATTCCTTTTTTTTTTTTTTAGAAGAATAACTTCTTTTTTTAAAAAAAGAGTTTATTTATTTAACAGAGAGAAACACAGCCAGAGAGGGAACACAAGCAGGGGGAGTGAGAGAGGGAGAAGCAGGCTTCCTGCCGAGCAGGCAACCCAATGTGGGACTTGGAGTGAGAGAGGGAGAAGCAGGCTTCCTGCTGAGCAGGGAACCCAATGTGAGACTTGATCCTGGGTCTCCGGGATCATGACCTGAGCAGAAGGCAGTCACCCAAAAGCAGTCGCTCAACCAACTGAGCCACCCAGGCGCCCCAACTATGACCTCATTCTTGCTTCTGCTAGCTCTCACTCATATTGTGGATCGAATTATCTTTCTTCCTCTGCTGAACACTTTAAAAACTTTATTTGTAGAAATAATTTCAGGGGTGCCTGGGTGGCTCAGTTGGTTGAGCGACTGCTTTTGGCTCAGGTCATGATCCTGGAGACCTGGGATCAAGCCCCACATCAGGATTCCTGCTCGGCAGGAAGCCTGCTTCTCCCTCTCTCAGTCCCTCTGCTTGTGTTCCCTCTCTGGCTGTGTTTCTCTCTGTCAAATAAATAAATAAAATCTAGAAAAAAAAAGAAATAATTTCAGATTTAGCTTGATATTCTCTTCTTCCAGAGAAAATTTTCATTTGGTTCTACCTGGTGCCTACAGGCAACAGAATTCCTATTTTAAGTTCAAAATTTGAGATTTCCCTAGGTCAACCACTAAAGAAAGCAGGCTGCAGACCTTGTAAGATCAAGTGTTTCTTCCAGTTCAACCTCACTTCCAGGATTTAGCTCTTTTAAATGCTTACCTAAAGCAAGGTACCAGGTTCTACAACCTCTGCATGCCCTGAACTGATATTATAGATAGAAACACATATATTTATTTCTATATACAGTTACAGATATGTATATATCTAACTGGTTACCATTAATACAAATAACAAATAATATAGCCAATGATCCCTGTAGCCTAGTATTTCTACTCTTGTGAAGGTTCCTTCTACATTGTACTAGGATCAGTGACCCATAATAGAAGTGACACTATGTCACTTCTAAAATTATAAAAGGTTATAAAGGACTGGCATCTGTCTTAGCTTCTGTCTGTCTTGGGGAAGCAAGCTTTCATGTGGTAAGAAGTTCCATTCACAGGCCTCTAGCTAAGAGCAAATAAGGAACTGAGACCTGATAACCATGTGAGTAAGCTCAGACTTGGATTCTCCAGTCCTATTTGACACTTCAGATAACTGTATCTCTGTTTAACAGTTTGACTGTAAACACAGCCAGAACCAAAACCCAGCTAAGCTGCTTCCATAGAAGCTGTAAAATAATACATGTTCGCTTATCATACTATATGCAGTTTAATTCAATGATCATAATTTTTATTTACTAGCTTTGGCTCTTTTTAAAATTTGCCTGGTTGGGGCACCTGGGTGGCTCAGTTAGTTAAGTGTCTGCCTTCAACTCGGGTCATGATCCCAGGGTCCTGGACTGGAGCCCCACATCAAGCTCTCAGCTCAGGGGAGCCTACTTCTCCCTCTTCCTGCCACTCCCCCTGCTTGTACTGTGTCAAATTAAATCTTTTTTTAAAGATTTTATTTATTTATTTGACAGACAGAAACACAGCTAGAAAGGGAACACAAGCAGGGCGAGTGAGAGAGGGAGAAGCAGGCTTCCTGCCAAGCAGGGAGCCCAACATGGGGCTTGATCCTGGCACTCCGGGATCATGACCTGAGCCGAAGGCAGACACTTAACAACTGAGCCACCCAGGTACCCTGTCAAATTGGAAAAAAAAAAAAAAATCTGCCTGATTGTTTTTGATAGTCTCTTGTTCATTGCAAACGCTTTTGTTTTCTGCTTTTCTGCTTTTGTTTTGTTTTCTGCTTTTATATCATACATTCAAAAGGTAAATAAAAATTATTTTCTCTGTTTATAAAGGAAAATGACACCATTTCTCTTGGTTCCCCCTTCTAAGAGCTTTCTCTGTAAAAATCCAAAAGGCCAACTCCTCACTCTGGCCTTTTATCTGGGCTTGATTCCTTTTGGTATATAAACACCTAGGAAGAGAAAGCTTCACCTTAGGCACTTAAAGTAGATATAACTACTTTTTTTTCAGGGAAATAAGTTTTATTATTCTTTTGGATGAGGCTAACTAATTAAACAAATGGCTACCCCAATTCCTGAGTGAACTTAAGGGTAAAAGACTGTGGAAAAAAAAAACAAAAACTCAACCAAGAAGGATCTGGCCACAAACTGATGACAAATCCTCCTACAGAAAACTGGTTACCATTAATACAAATAACAAGCAATAATTGTGCTGCCAAAAAGGAAATAGGCTACTGATCCTAAAGCCTCAAGTCTGTTACATGCTCGCTAAAAACATCATGGTATACAAGCATTATAATTAATTTAGCTATATAAATTGTGAGACTTTATTCTGATTGGGTAGTTTCTTGTGGGCTACCTACATACAACCACTTTATTGTGCTGCTTACTCAATAATAAACAAGTTTATTTTCGTAATATAGTGAAGTGAGGAGACATCTCTTTCTTGGAAATATTTTTACTTCTGGAATGATATCTAATAATTCCAACTCCTACAGCCCTTTGTGGGTGTAATTTTGCACTTTGTTGTTTTTCATAATGATCTCATGCTTGGCATTTCTTAAGTGTGGGAATCCTGAGAGCCTGGGTTAAAATACTCCTTTGCAGACTTATGTTTGCTTCTGCCAGACACCAGAACACACTGCTCATCCACAACTGCTATGTTAATTTTTCAGCTAGAGGTTTCCCAGACCATGTGGGTGGAGTAAAATCAAACCCTAAAACTGCATGAGGGCCAACCGGCAGTTATGAATTTTCAGGGAATACTTTTTCTTCTCACTTAGTACCTAATGATGTGGGAAACAAAGACAGAATAAAAATTATTAAATTTCCTTACTACCTACATTCTATTGACAAGTCCTTGAAACAGGCAGAATAACAGTGCTCTAAGGACTCAACTGCCTCGAAACCTAAAGTTCAGTTCTTTGACTTCAGCAAAAGTCCCCAGGGTGGCCCTAAAGTCAGCTTAAGCTTACCACATTCATTTTCAGTTCTTGTTCCCCACCTCATCCCTGCCTGCAACCTGATTTCTCTTACTTCCTTGTGACTTTGTTAAATATTTTCATCTGGGAGGAGGGTATCTTATTAGATCTTTCTCATCAGAAGGGTCCTTAAAAACATGGCCTCCAGGGATGCCTGGGTGGCTCAGAGGGTTAAGCCTCTGCCTTCAGCTCAGGTCATGATCTCGGGGTCCTGGGATCGAGTCCCACATTGGGCTCTCTGCTCAGTGGGGAGCCTGCTTCCCTCTCTCTGCCTGTCTCTCTGCCTATTTGTGATCTGTCAAATAGATAAATAAAACCTTTTAAAAAAAATATGGGGCTGGCTCGCGGACCTGCGGGCTGGCGGCTACCGGGCGCGGAGCCGGGCGCCCGCTGCAATGGGAAATCCAGTATCAGAATTGACTGCAGAAGAAAGAACCTAACAGACCAGTAGCAATGGAAGAAATTGAGAAAGTTACCAAAAAGTTATCATCCCCCAAAGCACCAGACCCAGATGATGTTTCAGGTTAAAAATATCCTTCATGAAGAAGAAAGATCTTAAGCAACATGGTGGATTCAGAAGCTCATGAAAAGATGTCGCCCATCCTGACATCTTCAAAACAAGACCTGTCCCCTCATATCACCAATGTCGGGGAGATGAAGCATTACTTGTGTGGCTGCTGTGCAGCTTTCAACAACGTAGCCCTCACGTTTCCCATTCAGAAGGTGCTCTTTCGGCAGCAGCTGTATGGGATCAAAACCCGAGACGCGGTGCTTCAGTTGCAGAGGGATGGTTTCCGAAACTTGTACCGTGGAATCCTGCCCCCGCTGATGCAGAAGACGACGACGCTGGCGCTCATGTTTGGGCTGTACGAGGACTTATCTTGCCTTCTCCGCAAGCACGTCCGTACCCCCGAGTTTGCGACCCGCAGTGTGGCCGCTGTGCTTGCAGGGACAACAGAAGCAATTTTCACTCCATTGGAAAGAGTTCAGACATTGCTTCAAGACCACAAGCATCACGACAAATTTACAAACACTTACCACGCTTT
>PITA01013173.1:0-58642 GCA_004023965.1 Spilogale gracilis
ACTTGATAGCTGGCTTCCACTCTTCTAGCTACCCACCTTCCCTGTTTTACTCCCCCACTTCCCTACCAGTATCCCTTACACTTCCCACATCACCTTCTCACACTCAAATTTGTGCCTCAAGACCTACTTCAACGAAAACCCAAACAAAACCAACAATAAGTAGTTTTGAGTTCCTGTCTTGTGATATCTATGGTCCATCATTTAACCTCCATGACAACTCTCGAAGGAAATCTATGGTTGAGATTAGAATTACACAATATATCATTTAATTAGAGATGTGAAAATGAAGGTCAGCAAGTCAATGGCAGGCACAGATTCTCACCCCTGCTGCCTAAAGCCAGAGTCCAAGCTCTGTCCACTCTTCCCTGTGGCCCCGTTCAGACTGTGAGACTATGAGGGCCTCCTGGCAGCCTCTACTTATCCCAGAAGAAGGCGCTGAACTCCTCCTTGGTACAAACAAGCATTACAAATCTTTTTTTTTTTTTTTGTCACTTCAAATCCCTGATAAGCCTACATAGTATTCATAAATAAATGTATTTCTTCTATACCTTCTGCCTAATTTTCAATAAGCCAGCCCTGATTTCCTTCAGGCCTTCGGCTTATAGGCCAGTGCTTATTTTCATGGCTGATTAATGGTTCTGATTAGTCCTCCAAGCAGGAAATCCAATATCCCTTAGGGGAACCCTAAAGATGCAGATGACCATGAATTCAAGGAAGCCTATTCACAGCAGAAATCAATGGAGAAAGGAGGCAATGTTAATGTAGACAACAGTTCTACCAGTTTCTAAATGCAAGTGCTCCGACAGAGGGAGAGAAGGGAGGGGCGGGGACAACAGAGAATGTATTCAGAATACCAAATCACAGTTGCATCCCTCTAAAAGCCAGCTTTCACAGCTCCCTTCCCAATGTGGAAATTTAAAGCTTCCTTTTTGTGAATTTTGACTGGTTTATAGCCCCGAAAGAAAACTTCACCCTTCTCAGAGAGTACCTCTTGGACTGAATGTGTGTCCAGGCCTTGAGAGAGCTTCATGTCACAGAAACCACATCCCAGCCACAGCACGGGCATCTGGAGAATAATTTTAAGACCGTGGAACTTTAAAAAAAAAACTATAGAAATGTGAATACTATAATATTTTCTGTTACAAATAGCTTACCTGAGTGCAGATATCATAAGATGATCAAAAAATTCTAATGGGATTTTAATTGAGTATATTTTTAATCCAACACAATATAACTCTCTTATAGTCAGAATTTCATATTTTATTGGCTAGTTCTTCACAGATGGTGGGACACCCTTGCATCTCTCCCACTTCCTTCTGACTGTCCTATGGAGACCAATGTGAAGGAGAGGGAAGTGCAGGTCTTTCAAGGTCAAGATTACAAGGGAAAGGGCTTTACTCAGTAACTCATTTTCTCTTTCCTCTCCCATGACTGACTCAGCCATGGAGGGCCATGTCTTCAAAGATCTTCTTTCCTTTTTCCCCTACAATCTCTATTTAGGCTGTTAAGTAGCAGCCTAAAGTCAGAGGAATTTTAATTTGCTTATGCACCAGAAAATTTTACACTTATATTTTGAAACACTGGTCAAAAACTATCATCCTATTGGGTACTGGCTCTGTGTTAGATGGTAGGTGGGATACAAAAGAACTCTTTGCTCTCACATTGAGAGAGTATATTACATATGTATGGCTTCAAAATAGGGTCACACATCCTGTGCAGTACCAAGAAACTGATGAGAAGGAACAGGATACAGAAGTTGTCAGCTGTCTAGTTTTTCCTACATCAAATATTATTTAGTTTTATTTGACATTAATTCACACAATCCTGTTATAAAGCAAAAATGTTTCCATTAGAAAACACAATCAAGAATCAACATAAGGTAAGATTGGGAGTTCCATATCCAGGTGACCCCAATGAGTAGATTTTTCCGTTTCATCCCAAGATCCCGTCCTCTCTTGCTACCCTTCCTCCACCGCACTTTCTTTCACTGTCCTGCAAGTAAGACAGAATCACCGAAGTGCTGATGGGGAGACATCTGTTGTTTCTGCCAGCCAGCATCCGTACTCCAAACTGGCCTTAAGAAACCACCTGAACTCTGCTCTCAACCCATGCATTTGGGCAGGAATAACCCCATCGCAACTCCAAGAATAGTCCCCAGTTAGCCAAACCAATCCCCACATCTCGTGCCTCTCAAACACATTAGGGATAGGCACGTGATTCTTCAGAGACAATAAAACCTCTTCTGCGACTTTGGGGACAGACGCAAGGACTCTTCCCAGATGCATCTGCCCCTCAAGGTATGCAGGAGAGAACTGCTACTCACATCTTTACTCCACATGAATTCTGAGAAGGAAAGCAAACCAACAAATAGAAAGAAACCCATCCCGATCACCTTCCTTGATCCATGATTTAAAAAACAGTGTTCCTGGACCATTTGGTTACACGAGTCAGTAAGACAGCTTTTGGTTTAATCCAGCTTAGACTCACTTTTCTGTCACTTGCAATCTAGAGTCCTAAGTGAAAGGGTGTGTATGCCTTCTCTTTCACTCCCAGGAACCCAACAAACCTATATAAACCTGGCAATGATGTGACTGACCCACAGCATCCAAATTCCTGATTTTGTCTTATCAGCGCTTGGTACCTATACGTGCAAAGTGACAGGCTTAATTGTTCATATTGGTGCCTTCTGACTTTACACTCTCCTTCCTCAGACATATAAATAAGTATCACCTCTGTCTCTAACTGCACGGAATTATTTCAAAAATGTAGACAGGATTAATGTAAGGAAAACAAAGGTGAGTGCAGGGCTGACCCTTTCAAATCTAAAACCTAGAATTTTAGAGAGGCATGACATACTTACAAAAATCAGTAACCTCGGCATAAAAATTAATTCACATAAAATTCAAAGACCATGTCACTTCAGAGTTACATGATGGATTTTAACAAGCTCATCAAAAGTTTTCCATCCAAGTATCCACTCCACCCTTCAAAGGTGATACTATATAGCAAAACTGCTGCCATTGTGTCAAGCATTTGGACTTAAAAAACCAGGAAAACATTCATCTGCGTATTTTTCAATTATGGAAAATCTTTATTATTAGAGAGAGGATTTCATTTTTGGAATTAAAATGTATTCCGGGCTGAATCTTGTGAATAAGAAGCTTGAATGAGATGACTAACCCTGTTTTGTCCAAAAATAATTTAGAATTAGACTAATTTTTGTGTGTGACTTGAAAATGACTATTTTAAAAGACATATTTTGAGCAAACATTATTAAATACATGAACTTCCAAAAATGGCTTCTTAGAAGAAAGTAATGCTTGAGTAAACATTTAAGATCTTACATGCTTATAAAAAAAAATACCAGTATCATTACTTTTGGCCTGGTCCATTGAACTTAAGATTTTTCCTCTTCAAGATACCAAGTTACAAAATAAAAAAATTATGCAGAATTTGGCCTATAATCAAAGCTATTTATATCTCCAGTCCTCTGGTCCTGCACATTCTAAAGTAATTTGAGGATAAATTTAATAATGCAGTTTCACTAACAATCCCAATCTGTAATTATCCATTAAGCAAGGAAATATCGCTCATGATATTTTCCTCCTGAATATTTGGATGATCTGAAAACTAAACTGAAAATGTAAATTTTGAAAAAATATTTCTAAAAATAGAGCAGTTGGGCTGAAAAACAAATTTCCATGTGAATGTCATGCATCTCGAAGCAGAAGAACATTTTAAAATTTACACCTGCCTGAAAGAGTTTAGGGAGCTATTATTAATATAAACACAGATTTCATTTCTCAGCAAAAGGAAGCATGCAACTGTTTCATGTTACTTATTGATATACTCATCAGAATCAGCCCTGCTTGGGGCCTTCTCCACAACAAGATGCAAGCTTCTAGCCCTGACTCAATGGCTGGATGGGAAGAGAAGGCAAGTAAGAACATTTCTCTTCAATTCTCCTTGAAATTCCTAAGTCTGCTATTGCATTAGTCCAGCTTTGCTGGGTGGGTGTTGGAAAGACAATGGCAGCAGCACCATTCTGGGGAACAGGCTCAATTTCAACACCTCAGACAGAGCACGTCTCATAAGCAGACAAACACTGTCCCGCCCCAAACAGGTCCCTCCCCAACACCTAGCAAAGATACTGTGTAACACATGTCCACCAGTAGGGACTTGTCAAGCAAATTTCTTGCCTTGTTGATACATCGATTGATTTTTCAAATCTAAGACCAGTACCTACTGAAAAGCTATTGAGCAGATTGGCGTCTGTATACTAAGAAGCCACCATACAAATTATCACATAATTCTATTAGAATATTTAAGACAAGAAATTGTTCCTTTGGAATGTACATACAACAAATGCCAAATCAATATCTGACATATTAGAAAAGTTTATAAAAAAATATAGAAAGTGAAGAGAGACAGCAACCCTCTGAGTGTTATAAACAAATTCAATATTTTTAAAAATTTTTATTTGTACCTATGTTTATTTTCTCTGATAAATTATATGGTGTCAGTTTGTTAAAGGTAAGAATAATCTGAAGGATACTTAACCTCATGAAAGATATTGGTGTATATTATATGTATATAAATGCATAAAAAATGTATATGAACTTAGTCTATGAAGATAAAGGTATAAGCACTGGGTAAATTATGTTTTAGTTAATAAAGATCGAACCAAAAATCTTTCCTATCCCAACTTATTCCCTAATAGTTTCAGTCTCAATTATTAAATTTGATGCAAATGATTTTAATGTTTTTACCAAAATTTTTTTAAAAATTCAAATTATAGTGAACAACATAATAAGCCCTCATACACCCATTATCCAGTTTCAAAAGATATCAACATATGGATAAAGTTGCTTCATCTGTGTCCTTCCCAGTACACGCTGGATTTTCATCTCATTTCATTCATAATCATCTACATATGTATGTCAAAGAGATAAGGCTTCAACTCTTTTTTTTTTACATATGACCTCAACAACATTCATCACACCTAGAAAGTCATAATAGCTTCTTGCTATCATCTAACATTTAATTAGAGTTGATATCCTTGATTGTCTCATAAATGTGTTTTGCTTGCTTTGAATCAGAATCTAAATGAGGTTGATATATTGCATTTATTGAATTACCCGTTAGGTCTTTGGTGATAACGCAATCTTTCTCCATTCTTTTTTCTTCCTTGCCATTTATTAGTTTAAAAATAAAATCACTTGTCCTATGGTTTCCCACATCCTGATTTTAACCATTCACATCCCACATGTTGTTAACATGGTCCTTAATCCCTCATAATTCCTGAAAACTAGCAGTCAGAGCCAGAGGCTAGGTCAGGTTCGGGTTCAATTTTGTGGCAAGGGTACTTCAGAGGAGGGGACAGCTACCTGGGAGGCTCAGTCAGTTAAGGGTCTGACCTCCGCTCAGGTCCTGATCTCCCTCTGTCCCTCCCCCCACTCACATTTTTTTTTCTCTCTCTCTCAAATAAATAAATAAAACCTTTAGAAAAAAAGGATACTTTATAGGTGGTGGTATGTATGTTCCACACATCACATCATGAAGCTCATAGTGAATGCTTTTATTCTTTTGTGACTTAAACTTAGTGAGTTCAGCTGTTGTCAGAGACTTTGCATCAGTGGTAAATTTTCCTGTTAGGCTTCCATGTCAGGTTTTTAGCAGCAGATCATCATTTCTAAGACCAAGTACCTCCAAAATCATTTTTCAACTAATAAATATATAGCATATGATATTTTAAAACACATCTTCGCATCCATCACCTCATGAGATGTCTCAATGAATTATTCTAAGTCTATTCTGATAACTACAACATGGATATCCTATTTTTTTCTATGTTTCAGTAAAGTTTTATGATGCTATAGGTATTTTTTTGAAGATGACTTGGGTTTTTTCAACTTCACCAAAACTTTTATTTATATCCCTTTAAATTCCTAAGCATTACATATTTACATGTTTTCAGTTTAATATTCGTAACTTAAATGTTTAACTTTGTATTAAAGTATCATTTTGAAACAGAAAAAGGGTATAAATCCTAAGCACACCGAGCAATTGTTTTTCTCATAAAAACCCATCTGTATAACCACCACTCAGATAGAAATATAGTACATTTCCAGCATCCCAGAAAGCTCCCTGGTAGCCTCTCCCAGGTAAAAATACCTCCCAAAGGCACTAATCCAACCACTACCACCATGTATTAATTTTGCCTGGATTTGTTTGCACTTCATACAGAGTCACAGAGTAGGTACATCTTTTGTGTCTGGCTTCTCTCGTTCAGTGTTATGATGGGAGGTCCTCCACATTGTGTGTGCATGGTTATGATGCATCCTTGTGGAAGAATAAAACAGGCTGTGAAAACAAAAAAAGGAGTACTTGCAGTGCTGATTCTGTTAAATGGTGTGAGTATGTGCGTGTGTTCACGAGTGTGGGGAGGCATTGGCTGCTTTAGAATACCCAGTATCCACCCCCTTTGCTTTCTGATAACAACTCTCTGACTTTCTTCAGGTACCCATGCTTTCCCCATGCAGCCCACGAGCTCAGATAGAAGTTGCCCCCTCACTGGACTACCGGACTGAGAGTCTTGTCTGACGCCAGCAAGCTCCCACATCCATATTTGAATCAGGGATGGGCACACAACTTAATTCAGACCCCCGAAACAAAGGATTTGGGGATGGAAAGGGCAAAAAAGCTTTTTAGCTCTTCAGAGAAAGCAACTGAAAGAGCTCTCCTGCCTTCCTCTGGTTAGTACAGTGTAACCGCGTGACCGGAACTGCGTCAGCCATCTCTGCTCTCAGGAGAGAGCTGCCTGAGGCCAGAGTCGGTGCCACGGGGGAGCCACGCTGGGAGGACCCCACAGAAGTGGAGTCGCAGCCCCGCGCAGGCAGGATGGCTTGAACTGCCTACAGCCAGAGACTGATCCCTGGCCTGCTCGGTTCCACAAGCCAATTAAGTCTCTGCTCTGCTGAAGCCGGTTTTGGTGAAAGCAGCTACAGCTCGAAGAGTTTTAATTGTACAGACTGTGTGTACAAAGATTGGGAACACCTGGGATTTACTTTTTATTGCTTTTCTCGAGTTTGCATATTTTCTGCAATGCACCTGTTATTTTATCATCAGTAAGAACAATAAATATTATTTTAAGTAGTCCATTCAAATGCCCCACGTTGAATATATTTCTTGATTATTTATATCAGATAGTATACTGAGCTCACCATAGAATTGAAAAATCTTTTTTTCTGAACCTCAGTATTTGAGATAATGATCATAATAGCACACATTTGGATAAGACTTGATTGTTTTCATGCGTTTGTCCATTTGGTAGTCTGAGCATATATATGAATTAGGTAAGAGAGGATGGAAGAGAGCCCTCTAAGTTCACAAAAGTACATTTTCTTTTCCTCCCTGGCAGACAGATGCAGGACGTATTGGAGCCTCCCCAGCAGCCCTCCTGGAAGATGGGCGAGCCCACCACTGAGTTCCGCCTCAGGGACTGTGAGCAAAGTGATGTGGGCTGGTGCTGGGGCCAACCCAGAGAAGCCTCCCACAAACGATCTTTCCTCACTCTTTCCATGCCTGCTGGCAAGGCACTTGGGGCTCTTCACCTGAACTTTAAGAAGAGAATTTCAAGGCCCTAGAATTAGGTAAAGCCACAGATGGAAGGCACTTGAATCCCTAATTAGCTTAGTAGAAGGCCATGTGCTAACCAAAAACATCTTTGTTGGCATTTGCAAGAGTGAGAAATAAGATTTACCTTACTAAGACGTATTCATCAGAGTTCTGCAGAGAAACAGAAGAATAGGATGTGTGTGTGTGTGTGTGTGTGTGTTTGTATACAGAAAGAGAGGTGGGGGAGAGAGAGATTTTAAGGAATTGGCTCATACAACCGTGAAAGGTGAGAAGTCCAAAATCTGCAGGTAGCCTGGCAGGCTGTAGTCAGGCTCAGAAAATACCTTCATAGAAACATCTAGAATATTTGACCAAATATCTGGATACCATGGCTTAACCAAGCCGACATGAAATTGATCATCACCTAAGGGAATGCTCAGCACTTGCTGGGATTGAATGTAACTTTTGCTGAGGATTCTGGGTTCTGCGATTTTCTGATAAATCCCATTAAATGTCCAGTATGCTCGTCATTCTACTTAGTTATGAGACTGTCCAACTCTCTCAGTGCCCTGGAAAATGGCAAGGTTGGCTTCTTACCCTTCTTATCACTACTAGATATATAAGATTTCTGCTTTAGAGGGTTTTCCTTAACTTCATCTAAAAAGACTGTCCTTAGTTCACTTTTCACCAAAATAAGATATTGGGGAGAATTGGTTTTTTTCTTTTCTTTTCTTTTCCCTCCCTCCCTTCCTTCTTTCCTCCCTTCCCTTCACTTCCCTCCCTTCTCCCTCCCTTCCCTCCGTTCCCCCTCCCTTCCTTTTCCTTTCCTCTCTCCCTTCCTTCCTCCCTTCTTTTTTTTCCCATTCACTTTCTTTCTTCTGCACTGTTTGGGAGCAAAATAAGAAGTAACATCTCTCTGCACCATAATCTTCCATTTTTTTTCTCTTGCCCCCACTTTTTTGAGGTTTATTAATAAAAAGCGCGCGCTTTCCCTTACTTGACTACTGTTTGGAACTTTGGGCCAGACTTTTTACAATGTTTTTAAGTTTTTTGGTGGGGTACATTCTGTAACCCTTCTCTATTCTGCCTTCTCTATTCCCAAATTCTGACCTATTGCATTCAAAAGGCAACTCTTCTGTAAAAATATGTCTGAAGAAAAGTTTTCCTAAATCACAAAACAGACTCACAACCTAATCTAAAACAAAAGCTAGGAAAGATGGTAATCAAATTAGGAAGTGAGGACTATATACAATGTTTTTCTAAGCCATAGAACAAATTCTGAAAATTTTGTCCTTAAAAATGCTTTTGTTTCAATATATATCCTTGATGGCCACATTAAACTATTTATTTGTGCCATATGATGATGTGATTGCTATTTATAAAACTACAGGCAATTTGAGAAAAAATACTTACCATACAGGGCTTAGATAAGTTCCAAAAGAGTCACGTATTTGCTAGAAGGCCATTCATTATATGAAAACTCAAATGACAATAATGTTAGTTTTAGATAAGGTCATCATTGCCCTTACTCACCGGCTGGTGCCGATCATTGCACTGTACTTTAAGTTAGCTCTTCCCTGTACTAGCAGAAGGGTGAGCCCGACGACCTCTCAAGGTCATCTCAAGCCTTTTGATTATATGACTTGTGTGCTGAAAATTACATGCTAAAATATCTCCACAAAAGCTATGTCATTTTCTTCCTACAACTGTTATCTTTAATGCTACCTCAGGTTGTCTTTTTAAGATGTATAGCTGTGTTTACCTGGGTGGCTCAGTCGTTAAGCATCTGCCTGCGGCTCAGATCATGATCCTGGAGTCCCGGGATCGAGCCCTGCATTGGGTTCCCTGCTCAGAGGGAAGCCTGCTTCTCTTTCTCTCACTTCCCCTGCTTGTGTTCCCTTTCTTGCTGTCTCTCTCTGTGTGTCAAATAAATAAAAACTTTAAAAAAAAATAAAAACTGTTACAGGCTTTTCTCAACTTTCAATAGGAAGAAAAGCAGATTTCACACAAGTATAACAAAGTTGACTGTGAAAGTTGCATTTTGTATATATGGTTATAGCTCTCAATTTTATTTGTTTATTTATTTATTTTGTTTAACATAAACCATAGTCTAAAATATCCTTATCTATAAAATTTTATGTCTATATCTTTTCATTTCCTAAGAAACTAACACCATAAGTAATCTCCCATAAAGTAAAAATATTCATAGGTTAATTTATTAAAGCAGATTTTATAATATAAATTAGGTTGCTATAATTCAGCTTTTTCAATAGTTATGTCTCCATCTGCATTAGGTAGCCACTGTAATTTTGAAAGTAACTATTTCCCCAACTGATACTTATTAAATGATAAATTTGCTAATATTTTGGGTTCAGACTTGGCAAAACAAAATCAGCAGTGTTAACAGACCAATTTTAGTTCTTTGTGCCTTTTAAGCACCTAGAATTTTGTGCCCAAAACTCTAGATTTGTGCTGGAAAGTCCTCCTAAAACTTTAGATGACCTGCCCATTACCACAGAGAATTTTTTAATATGGAAATAACCCCTAACATGATATCTACCCTCTCAACAAATTGCAAGGTGTACAATATATTACTGTTGACTCTGGGTACAATGTTGTACAACAGATTTCTAGAGCTTATTCATCTTGCTTGACTGACACTGTTTATCCGATGATAAGTAACTCTTCATCTCCCCTCCACCCAGCCCCAGGCAACAGCCATTCTGCTCTTTGATTCTATGAGCTTGGCCATTTTAGATTCCTCATATAAGTGGAATCATACCGTATTTATTCTCTCTGACTGGCTTACCACACTGGGTGTAATAGCCTCAAGATGCACATGTTGTTCCATAGGGCAGAACTTCCTTCTTTTCTAAGGCTGAATAGTAAGTATCCCATGATCATGCGGTATCATCTCACACCTATCAAGATGGCTATTACCAGAAAAACAAAACACAATAAGTGTTGGCGAGAATGTGGAAAGATAGGAACTTCTGCACGCTCTTGGTGGGAATGCAAAGTGGTGCCCCCACTGGAAAACAGTATGGAGTTTCCTTTAAAAATTAAAAAGGAACTACCAAAAGATCCAGCAATGCCACTTTCAGGTATTTTTCCAAAAGAACTGAAATCAGAATCTCAGAGGGATACTAGCACTCTTTTTTTTTTTTTTAAGACTTTATTTATTTATTTATTTCACAGAAAGAGCGACAGTGAGAGAGAGAGAATATAAGCAGGGGGGGTGGGAGAGGGAGGAGTGGACTCCCTGCTGAGCAGGGAGCCCGATGCCAATGCCGGAACTCTGGGATCATGACCCGAGCTGAAAGCAGATGCTTACCTGACTGAGCCACCCAGGTGCCCTCATCCTAGCATTCCTATGTTCATTACAGCACTATCCACAGAAGCAGTCTAAGCATCCATCAACGGACACCTTTTGATACAGATTTCTCCCCTCTGTTAGACCTCAGGTAACACTTGATAAAACACTGAAGACACACTTTATCCAAAAAGTCCATTTTTCTCTCTCTTGTCAATTTCCTTTAATCTGATCTCAGAATCTTCAGTACATTGCTTGCCCCTCTCTTTCCATTGAGAAAAAAAGATCCTAGTTTCCAAAATGCAACCTTCACCTACCCTTGAATCTCCAAGGCAAAAAGCTCCCTGAAACCCTCAAGAACACACATTATCTATTATGAACTACGTTCCCATGTCTGGGAAAAGTCTAGGTGCCTTTGTAGCTAAGATTTGTTTTATTATGTTTTTATTTCTCCCTCTAGCAGGCTTTGACCACTAATAATTTTATTAGGTCTTTTTCAATCTTACTTTCTATAATATATTATTCTTTATGCCCTTTATCTTGTTTCAACTATAATTCTTAAATTACTAGTTGGCTAATTCACTTAGGCGTTGTCATGAGTTTCCAAGAAATTTTTTTTTGTCTTATTTTTCTTCCAACCATTCCCAACCTATTCTAAACAATTTCTGCATTCTATTAAAACTGGCCATTCCAGACTTCACTTGTTTCTGCTCTATCTTGTTTCACTGTCATTTTCATCCTGATCCCATACACAATGAGATTGGGATCGCTATTTCCCCGATTCCTCTGAACCATTCTGCCTGCAATCAGACCTCATGCATCACACACAATGCCCAGGCTGGTATTGTTTCTCCTGCTTATTGGCCATCGCCCGCCATGAATGAGAAAGCAATCCTATATCACAGCTACAAACACGTGGCCTGCCTTATCTGTCTGCTTCGTAACACACAGTCTGTTAAGAAATAAGAAATTCAATTCTGCTGGCCACTACTGGTCCTTGGATGTTTGCACATGTTTGTTTGTTTGTTTGTTTTTTTAAACTAATGCGGCAATGTCTTTATTCGAGTGCTCTGATTGTGGGACTTATGAAAGATTCCAACAAAGAATTTTACTAAACTTTCCAGTTAAATTGCAGTTTCAGGGCCAAAGGAAAGATTTTTTTTCTGTTAAATGCAATACTATATACGAAGAAACACAATGAATGTCCATCCGTAGGATATAGCTGAAAAGGTATTAGCTACCACCAGTTTATGGACTGGAATGTTGTGATGTAATTAAAAGAATGAATTAGATATATGCCAATCAATTTGAGAAATATTCACAAGGTTATATTACTTGAGAAAAACAAGAGACAGCCAAGTAAGTGTTTAATCCTACTGCTTATAAAAAATAGGGAAAATCTTTATATTTCATATATGTCCAAAACAATCATCCTATATTTATTACATATTAACTATATTATGTTAATTTAGATTCTTTAAAAAGCTTGAAGAAAGCATAGAATAATACAAAAGATTAATAGCATGGGTTCTTTTAGGTGAAGGAAAATGATGTGTAGTAGGAGAGAAATATAAGAGGAGGAGGGAGAGATAAGAATAAAATGATTTAAGTCCAGGATTAAGGGCACCTGGGTGGCTCAGTGGGTTCAGGCCTCTGCCTTCGGCTCAGGTCATGGTCTCACGATGCTGGGATCGAGGCCTGCATCCGGGCTCTCTGCTCAGCGGGGAGCCTCTTTCCTCCACTCTCTCTGCCTGCCTCTCTGCCTACTTATGATCTCTCTCTGTCAAATAAATAAATAAAATCTTTGAGAAAAGAAAAAGTCCAGGATTAAAAGATAGCATGTGCTATGATCCCTTTGTGTAAGACGATGTGTTAAGCGTCTTAAGTATATATAACGAGATGTATGTGAGCCTGTTCACTCGGTATTGTTACCGCCTCAGGGAAGGAAGGGTCAACTTGATTTCTGTTTTCCTGCAAACTGTGTTTTTATAAAGTTTGACATTTTTTTCAGTGAGTTGGTATCACTAAATTATTGAGAGGGCAAAATAAAGCTGCTTCCATTGTGCATGAAGAAAAAACACGCAGATGGGTGTCCCGTCATCATGGCGATCCTGCTCTGGCCGCTAGGCTCTCGGGGGTCTGTGTTGCGAGCCGCCAGTGGGGTGTAGCCGGCTTGGAGTGGAACAGACTGCTGTGGAAAGTTGGACCCACTTGCTTTGTGTGAGGCTTGGACGTGTTAGAGGGCAGAGCAGCCGCAAGAACTCTTGCAAGCTTTCCTGCTGGCAGAACCCGTCAATACCAGCACACTCTCCTAAGTAAAGGTAGTCACTGCAAAGGAACTGAATTTTTCTTGCCCAGTGTAAGTGGGAGAATTTTTGCCAACATGTTCAGCCGCTGACCGTGTGTCCGAATGGGCTGCCAGGGTTCAGATCCTCTTTCCACTCCAAGTTTTTCCGTCTCTTCATCTATGAATCAGACAAAATCATATAACCTAGTGTACAAGCTAGCTAGGAGAATTAAACTTCAGTATACTATCGTCCTGAAATTCATCCCCGCCTCAGTGTAGGAAATCAATGTGGTAGTGACTATGCATGTGCGCTTGTCATTTCAGGGAGCGCAGGAAAGACTTAATTTAAAAAATTTCCTTCGATTATTATTATTTATTTAATTAACATTCTTATTCAACAATTCATAGCTTACAAGTCCATACTAGAGGGGAAAGTGAGTTTGAAATCACCTTAAATATTTAAATTTTGAGACCAAACCTCGGAATGTATCATTTATTCAACAAATACCAAGCCTTACAACGTCTGCCTGCTGTTACCTCCAGAATCAGGCTGTTTGGAGATAATAAAACTTGGCCTTTCTTCATATCTCCAGCAAGTGACTCCCAACTCCCAATCTATATTTAATCAAAGCATATGCATTAGTTTACTATGTTTAAAGCATGACCTTTCCCATTCTCAGCCCTCCTTAGACTAAAAAGAAGAAATACCAAATGAGAAGAGAAAACCAGTGTGGAAAAAAAAATGTTCTCCAAGCTGGTGTAAGAGTAGATATTGATCACTATTCTCCTCTGTCTCTAGAGGTGAGCTTCTTTTCTTAAGTAACAGAGAAAAAATAGGCAAAGAATCGCAGTGTGAGGGTATCTAAGCCATTCCTCATTAAGAGAGAAGTTGCAGAGTGTCAGGTTTTCTCTCCATCTACCATTTCCTTCTTAAACTTCCTGTTAGCATCCACATGTTGTCTAAACTCTGAGACAACTCCCCATCTTGAAATCCAGTTTAAGATTTTTAAGTGGTGCCTATTCCCCCGCCACAGAAAAGCCAAAGAACTTAGTATCACAACATTTCAAGTTGAAAGGCTTTTGCCCTACTTTCCTCTGGCATCATTATTCACAAACATCAGACCAATGAGCTGAAACAGCTGCTAAGCTGATCGTTCTAGGGTAACTAGTGACATGGGGAGTGGGGGATTGTGGGTTAGTGCCCTCCTCCTGCACCAGGAAATGTACTAAGTTAACACCTTCTGGCTTCTCTTTTCCCCTCATTCATTCTTGGCTAGTTGAAACACTTGACCACTTTCCCTATCAAAGAGCTTTGATGACAAAAGTGGAGACCATTATAATCTTTCAACAATGTATGTAATTGTTAATTTAAGATAGTGACCCTCAAATTCTTTGGTCTCAGAATCCCTGTGCACTCTTAAAATTCATAAATAACCCCTTGAAACCTTAAGTTGGGGGTCATATTTATTGATATTTACTGCATTCAAAATTAAAACAGAATTTTAAGTTTACTTATTTTAAAATAACAAGAATAAATTCACCATATGTCAACATAAATAACATTTAATGAAAGAACGTATTTGTCAAACAAGATTGTAGTGAAAAGAATACCACTGCTGTACACCTTTGCAATATCTTTAATGTCTGACTTAAGAGAAGGCACATGAATTCTCTTATCAATCTTTTGTAATATTACATGTATGTGGCCTCTGGAAAATTCCACTGTATGCCCTTGAGAGAAAGAGAGTGAAAATGCATACACTTTTGACATCAGGGAACTGGTGGCCATAATCTGAGAGTCCTAAACTGTCATCGTTGGCTTGGCCACTTGGTCCACTTCCTTTGGGATCTGCCTTCATCTCAAGGAGAAATTTTCTTTCAGCTCTCCATCCAACGGACAGTTCTGCGGTGCTGCCTGGAATGGAGAGGCCCCACTCAGAGCTTGGCTTAGGAAGCAGGCCTCATGAGCAGCATACTTCACCTGTGCTTTCCAACTTCTCCATCAGGAATAAAGCTGGACTCTTCAACTTCATCTGCCTGACTCTTCTGCCTTTCTCTCGGTTATTTCTGACTGTGGTGGAGAATGGGACCCACTTGTAAGACATCCTTAAACACCAGTAATACTGACCACTTTTATACCCATATGGGCCTCAGAGTGCTTAGTATTTGCTGAGACCCTGTCTCAATGTGTCCCAGACAGGGATGCTGAGGACAGGAAGTTTAACCCAGCCTGGGGATCCGCCAAACCAGAAAACAGGAGGGTCTCAGAGCACTTTGAACTTGATTTAGACACCAACACTGCTCAAGAGCAGACCATCTTGTAAACAAGTTAAGAGGTCGCCATGTACAGGGTCCTTGTGGTTTCTGCTCTAGCAGAACTAGAGACAAGAGAATCAGGGCAAGCTGGGAGAAAAGAGAAACTGCGGAATAATCGGTGAACCTGTAGGGATTTGGGGGCCAAAGCCCCAAACCAATTCTTTCTCCCACATTGTAGTGCAGATAGAGCAGACTGCTAGTTTGGTTCTGACCATCTCCATCCCTGGTAAAGTACAAATAGAGGGGGCTGGAACGGGCTCGTCTCGCTCCCTGCAACGGGGGTGCGGGCCACACTGTGTTCTCAGCACCCTCTGGGTGAGCAGCGCCTCAGACACACAAACACCATCTCTAGGGGCCCAGTTTCTGATTTACCATTCCTTTGTTTGCTTATATCCAGTGATCTAGAGGAAGACTGCCCCCCACCCGCCCCCCCCCCTTTTTTTTAAGGACCTACTCCTTTCTATTCCAGTCAGTCATCACAGCATTCCGGAGCTCTGCCCACCGCCAGCGGCATTTTTAAATGGCACATCCCAGTGAACCTTCTGCAGTCCTAAGACTCCGTCTTAAGCAATGCAATCCATCTTGCCAACAGCCCCACCTCCTGAGGGGACATCACCACATCCTGTTAACCCCGGCTCCCTGAAAAGCTTCAGGGCACCAGGTGCCTTTGCTTTAAGGATTTCCACTTGTCTGGGCACAAAGGTACAACTTCAGGATTACTTTCTCAAAGTGAAAAGGTAAAAGTCTGCCCTAGTTCATCTTTATTTTGGTTTCTGTGGCCCTGTAAAATGTTGCTGAATCAGAGATACTTTACGTAGTTTATCAAAATAATACCCTTCCAGTCCAAGCCTCTGCCCTCGGGCAAAGCTAGATCTCAACATCAGAATATAATGGTTCTGATGGGCTGGTGGTTTACCCTCACCAAGCCTATGAATAGAGAATTAAACATGGCTAGTTTATCAGAAGGAACTGGAGCGATACATCTAGTGATGCTTCTAGAAATAAGGCTAGGGTGTACCGTCAGTAATAAAATCAACAGTTCCAAATGGGATTGACTTTCATTTCAGAGGTAGAGCATGGCTTAGCTTTGCTTACTCTCTGGCATGAACTTAAGTTCTTAGACTCAGACGTTGCTCATTTCTTAATTGTCTGACAGTCACACTTGTCACACGTAGACCCGAGGGCCTTTCAGCTCACTTTGATTTCAAAAGGCAGATTCTTCAGGAAGCCTCTACCAGGTTTTGACGACCTACATCTCCACAACCCCCACCTGGGGGAGCTCCAGGGACAACGATCTGATTATACTTGACTAGTCTGAAGAAGGGTCCCTGAATGAGCAATGCTGGGCAAAGCGTAATACAAAACTAATTTCCATCCATCTTCTTGACGTCTGTCCTTAGCAGCAATCTTGGTCCACCTCTTAAGAATGTCTTGCCACCCCAAGTATTGATGTATTTATTTAATGAACATGTCTAGTATTTTATATGTGCAGACATTATTGAAAACCTTTTACTACTTGTAGATCATTAGATCTTCATAATAACCTAGTGAGGCAGATACAGCTATGATCCCCATTTTACAGACAAGGAAACTAAGGCACAGAGATGCTAGGTAACTGTCTACCAGCTCTGTGGGAACTCAAACTTGGGGTCTGGCTCCAGAGTCCTGCCCTTAGCTGAAGGATCCTGTCATGGAGTATTTTGTAGAAATCTCCAAGAAAAACCACTGCACAGGTCTCGGCACACCCTAACTCTTCCTTTTGTAAACTAGACACTGCTCCCTGATCGGCGTATATGTAGCTCTAAATGTCACCCCAGGAATGTCAGTTCCTTCCCTTTTCCAGACATTCGCCTCACCTAAGATAGACGCGGATGGCCGTCAGCATGCAGAACCTTCCAAACAAGTAAAGCATTTATAACTATGCCACCTAAGTCATCCACAGACCTTTCCACAGAGGATTATTTAAACTGGTGTAATATTCCAAAGGACACAGATACAACGTGTGGCTTTCCATTTAATTCCATTGTCTAGCTGAAGCACTTGACCACCTTCCCCGTCACAGAGCTTTGATGACAAAAATGGAGACCATGATTAATTCTTGAAATGTTCCTTTGTAGGTATAGTCCAAACGGCCTTCACCTGTCTGTCTGAAGTCTCCGGCTCACCTGCCGGAGCTGAGAGCTGGACAATCTTTTCATCTGTTTTATCTGGTAGACCTACAAGCCAAGTAAACCCGAAAGTGTATCAACAGCTATGAAAAGACACTTGCACACTCTGTTAGAAACCACCACCGGCATCCACATGGGGCACCTGGATTCTACTCCTGTGAGAGACCCAGCAGATCTGTGTTGACAATGGACAAAGTGGCCCACTCAGGCATTCTGCTCCAAGGGTCATCTCACCTTTTCCCTCCCCCTGAGGTCCCCAGAGAGACATACTCCAAATACCACCACCCCACCCTGCCACAGGGGAAGTCTGATTTAACAAGCAAAGAACTTCAGAAGCCTCTGAGGAGTGCTTAGAAGAACATCTTTATTTTGGACATCAATTCAGGCTGGAGGGAAATAAGTGAATTCAATACCCAAAAGATGAGTTAAAATTGAAGTCTAGGTTAGTTGGCCATTTATGATTCATCAGTAACAGCCGAGTATTTCTGTAGCACATGAGAGTTGCATGCATTTAGGAAAGTATTAACAAGCTCCTGGACAAATTTTGATGAAATTAATACTTCTATAACGGTTCCAAACCCTTTATTTAAAAAAAAAAAATTGAACCAATTTAGCTGTCAAACATAAAATATTCATTTTTGTAATTCGTGTAAGTAATGATCTCCAGCACACAGGCTGGTTTAATTTTCTATGCGAATTTCATTATTTACATTTTCTTCCTCCCTAGTTGCAGGCAAGATTGTGACAGCTGTCCAGAGGCCCCCATTAAACACCTAAACTGGTGCCTATTATGCCCATGAAAGCCCTTAAAAATCACCACCTGAAAACAGCCCTCACTACACAGCTACCGAGCACATTCGCACCCTCCCCATCAGCGGCCATAAAAACCCACTCACACAGGCATGCCGGTTATGAACCTTCCACTGCACTGAGTAGGGAACAAAAGACAAGCAGGTCCAAGTTTTGGGGGGCCCCACTTCTTTATTTAAAAAAACCCACAAATCTTTCTGCTACGTATGTTCTCTGGAGAGATGTTTTTCCCAGTGTATCCATCTAGTGGGCATGCGGGTGGTTCTGAGGTGCGGGTGGCCCTCTCAGACCCCCCAGCTGGCACTCAATAGCCCGGGCCCTGAGACACACTCGGAACTCAGAGATATGCCGAGCACTGCTTCTGTTTCGGAGTTTACAATGTATTTCATGTTTAATCTCAAGTGGTGCCCTCACTGGCTGTCACAGAGCCAGTTTTCTTCTACACCAGAATCACAGATTTCTTTGCCTCACTCTATACAAGCTTTAAAACTCAAGTAACACTCCTGAGCAAAATTCAAGGGAATACGGAAAGACCAGTCTGCCCCCAAACAAAATAATCCTACCAAGATCATGAAGTCTCTCTGTGTTTTCCTTCCAAAGCTGATGCAATGAGACCAGATGAAGGATCCTTGCAGCATGGCAAATCTCAGAAAAGCATCCAAAAGCCAGTGATCAGAAGTCAGGCAAGGCACACCATTTGTTATCATCACAATTGGGTTTATTCTTCAAAAATCCCATTGCTCTTTTTTGCAAAGCAGAAGGAAAGTTATTGCAGTCTGTCCAAATAAAACCGCATCCATTTTCTCAAATGGTGATGTGAATTGAGATGCCAGGCAGGTTTTGTTTGGTGGGTTGGTTGGGTGTTTTATTTGCAGAAAGCCCCTAATACACTAGGATCCTTGGTTTTATGAGTCGAAGCTGGCTGGTAAGAATATATTGCAAGCATGAGTCAGGGTTGCTCAGTATTCTGAGGGGCTTGAGGCAAGATTGGTAAGATACTGGTGGGTGAGGTGAGCAGAGTTGGTGAATAATTGTGTCTTTCCAGTGACTGATTAGATTCTAGTGGGTGATTGATCTAGATTCTACTGTTGGATGAGTTGTGACGAATGGATTATGCACATCACATCTTTGATAGTCCTCTAACTTTGGAGGTTATTCCCAAATTTTGCCGAAAAGCTTTGCTTTATACAGCTTCCTCCTCCCTCCCCCACTTCATCTTTCTCTTTCCCTCTCTCTCTCATGCCCTTTAACTAAATGATATCCAAAAAGTACATGGATATTTATGAGCCCTTTCTTAAGACAATTTTGCATTATTTCAAAAATTTTACATACAAGGAAAGATGTTGATTTATTTAAATTAGTGAAAGAAAATTCTGCAGAGTACCCACTTCAACTACAATTCCAATTACTTTTTTCCTTCTGTCATCACAATCATTTGAAAATTGTAGAAGTCTCAGCACTAAAGTTTGCAAACTCAAGAAATAGAGTATTTTCAAGAACACATGCTTTAAAAATAGAAACAAACACTCCTTTAAGCCACCTCATTTTAAAGGTGATACAGATGTTTCAAATATATTATTTAGAATTATTATTTTATGATAATAACAAACATATATTGTCCCTCCATGCTATCCCTAATAAATTACTTTCTGATAATAAAAATTGTTTTATACAAAGAAATATCAGTATTGGTTCTTCTGAGCCTTCCAGTGGACACAAATTTTCTTTCCCCATAGACCTGTACTATTACTTAATACAGCAGCCCCTAGTCATATGTGCCTTTTTAAATTTAATGTAAGTTAAATTAAAAATCCAGTTCTTCAGTCGCACTAGCCATATTTCAAGTGCTCAAAAGCCACATGTGGTTGGTGGCTACCTTCTTGGACAATACAGATTATAGAATATTGCCATTGCTACAGAAAGTTCTGCACAACACTGCGTGAGTTTCAACCATGAGGTCTTTTACGTTAGGGACCATGGCTATTGTTCAATAGAGATAAAGCAATTTTATGAAAGTAGCACATTTAGTCCTAAGGCATTCAAAGTCCAGTGTGCTCATTCCATTTTGCAGTTACAAATTGCTCCACATTTTGATTTAACAGTTACTTAACCATACTTCCTGTCTCCTCATATCTGGAAGCTTCTTAAGGATAGGGACTACATATCAAAACCTTTATTCCTCTTCTTTGCCTCCCAGGTTAGTACTAAGAGCAAGACACTTATTTAAAAAAAAAAAATCTTAAATTGAATTAAAATGTAACCTACCCTATCTGCTTACTTATTCTCATGCTATGCCCTGTGGGTGCTAAAAATTTCTTACTGATTGGCTAACCCAGAAGTCTCAATATAGGTAGAATCTTCATGATCCTTCCAGACTACATCCAAACCTATAACAACAACCCTTACAAGAGAGGCAAACGAGTGACCACAGATTCTATGGCTGTGTTCCTAGCAGGTAGATTCCCTTTTGCTCCCCACAGGAGCCATGTCCCAGGGAAGAAGCTCAGAAGCCCTAATCTCACTATTTAGAAAATGGAATCCTTGTTTGTGAAGTCCAGTTAGCTTACTCTTAATTGTGCAGTCCGGCCCCAAGAAAGTTCTCAGCTTTATCTCGGGTGATCATTTTTCTAACCCTGGTAAGCATTCTAACAATACTTGTTCATTCTACAAATGAGTATTAAAAAACCTCTTTTGTAGAAAAAGCATTGTGATTGACAGTGGAGACAAACAGAATAGGGAAGGTAGATAACAAATTAGTAGCACACCAGCATGTCCTTTAAGCCTGTGAAATGCTCCAGAAGAGCAGGACAGAGTGGTCTGATGAGGGACGATGGGAAGGAAGGGGATGGACATCAGATTCAACGACAGGGAAAGACATCTTGAGGAGGAGACACGTACCTTGAGACTAGGAGGATGAAAAGAGTTTGCCAGGCAAAGAGCCAGGTGGAAGAACAAACAAATGCCAAGGCATTGAGATGGTGGAGGGTGTGGGTTGGGAAAGAATGGGGAGCCAATCAGTGTAGCTCAAGAGAGCAGGAAGCTAAGTGGCAGGAGGTGAGGGAGGCGGTGACTGTGACCCCGTATCTCGGCCAACTTGTGTGTGACCTTACCAGCCATGACAATCAACGGGGATTTTATTTCAAGTGCTTTGAAAAGCCCCTGAAATGTTCAGATCTAGAGATGGGGAGAATGAGTGGATGAGTGAACGAATGATTCCAAGTACCTGATTCTCAGGAACAAGAGCTTTTAAAATGGAAGGAGTCATGTATCACTTCTAGGTGTTTTCCTTAAATAAATACTGCATTCCTCTCTTGTCATCTCTCCTCTTTCTTTTGGACTATGAGGGTGATAGATTTGACTGACTTTGGAGCAGCCTCCAAGATATCTGTACACTTCCTTTTTAGAACGAAAGCAGCAGTAACTGGGAGCCTTCCCTGACCCCTTCAGGCAGAATCTGGTCTTCCCTGCTCTGTGTCCCTGCACTGCTTAGCACGGTCTTCTGTGGAACAGCTACTACTCTGAATTCTAAGTGTTCTTACAAACTGTGAATACAACGAATGCATCTCTGAAACGGCACTTTTTTTTAAAAAAGATTTTATTTATTTGACAGAGAGAAACACAGCCAGAGAGTGAACACAAGCAGGGGGAGTGAGAGAAGGAGAAGCAGGCTTCCCGCCGAGCAGGCAGCCCGATGTGGGACTCAATCCCGGGTCCCCGGGATCATGACCTGAGCTGAAGGCAGTGGCTTAACCAACTAAGCCACCCAGGCGCCCCTGAAACGGCACTTCTAACATGGGTGCCCGACACACAGTGGGCCCTCAATAAATGCTTTATGGATGAGTAAAAAAATGAGAAGGAAAAGATGTAGATCTTCTTAAGTAAATGCAGACTCAGAACCAAGTTTCTATGCTAATTAGTACTAAAAGAAGATTAATTTACTGTCTCTGTAATCAGCTCCTCTGACCTGATTATCTGTTGGAGTCCTGAGATTCTCTACAAATATTACTATTTATGCAGCATGTAAATTAAGACAATTCTTAGAAAACTGAAAGGTTTGAATTCCCATTCTGTAATACAGGTCTTCTCAATTAATTCAAAGTATCCTTTTGTAAATAATAGCCTGAAAAGCACCAAGGTTTCCATCAAGCAATTCCTACTCTGTGTCAATGCTAATACTGTCCTGGATTTACTCAGAGTGTGGTCTTTGATCCTCCTATCCATGGGAAGTTGGCAAGACAAACAGTCTTATCCCTATTTCATCAATGAAAATATAAGCCCCCCAAAAAGAAGATCCATTTACAGTGACACTGCTTGTATGTGGAGAAGCCAATGATGCTAGAATCCAGTTCCTAAGACTTTCTTCTCTTCCATCACAATCCGTGGGTCAGTGGTTCTCAAAATGGTTCTTCACAACTAGCCACAACAGCCTCATCTGGACCGTGTTATAAATGTCAATTCTCAGACTCCACCCCAAACCAACTGAATCAAACCCCAGGGCGCCCCGAGGAGGTAGTAGTTAGAAGGAAGGGGAGAAGGGGGGGGCAGCCATGTTTTGAGAAGCCTTCCAAGCAATGATAATGCACGTTTAAGTCTGAGAAGCCCTACTGTAGGTACTCTGTTAAAAAAAAAAGAAGATTTTTAAAATTGATTTAAGCTATATACTGTTTATTTCATGTAGTACAAAACTGCCTAAATTGAAGTTAAAATCTTACCTGAAAATGTGTATATATTCATTGCCAACTCATTATTCATTATTTTGTTACACTGTCACATAAATTCTGTTTGTACAAGTGTGTGTGAAACTTTCACTGTACATAATATTATTAAGAATTTTGTTGCAAATTTCCATTCACAGTTAAACTTGAATGAAGCAACTGTGATAAATTAACAATTGCATTTACACTTAATCTGATCTCATCAACATTAATATCAACTTTAGTGCACACAGCTTGACCATCAAACTTAAAAAAGTAAAAGGATGTAGCAAAAGCTACATTACAGAGTCCATTTCAGGAAAAGATGTTTATTGGTTCAATAGTGAAAAAAAAGGAGAAGGGTAATGCAATTTTCCATAAATATGACTACTGAAATCTTTGCTGAAGAAATTCACCCAAAAAAGAAACTTGGCAGCTTTCCCATTGAAGAGTCTGGTCAGTCTTCTGAGGGTAACTACGTCCCTGAATGATCCCTGAATTATAGTCTTCAAGTAACTGAGAGCTAATCAAAGGTCTATGAAAGGGTATCAAACAGATTCTAGTTACAGAAATAGAAGCAACATGTGCTATTAACATATATGGCAGAATAAGCCATTGAAATCACATAAGAAAAGGAACAAATATTCTTCCAGTGAATTTTAGTTATCAAATATTCTTAATTTATAGAAAAAGTGCTTAAAGATTGTAGGTTAGTGATACTGATTTTATATTTCTAAAAGAGTAGGCTCTCCAGTATAGTTGCACAGTAGCTGTTAGTGTTCTCATTTAAAAAAAAAAGAATCTTAGTCTTCATTTTGAACCTATGGACATTGGGGAAGGTATGTGCTATGGTGAGTGCTGTGAATTGTGTAAGACTGGTGATTCACAGACCTGTACCCCTGAAACAAATAATACATTATATGTTAAATAAAGAAAGAAATAAAAAGTGATTCTACTACCTAAATAAAAATAAACTTTGTTTACTCCCTAAATAATAATAAAAATGAAAAGTAAGCTACTCCAAGAGGAAAAGAGACCAGCATGAAACCTAGACACACCTCACACTGTTTTGGAACTGATAATCCAAACTAAATATTATAGGCTTTTCACATTTGGCTACCAAATGGCCTCTTTGAAATCCCCTATTTCTTCTTCTCCTCTCCGCTTAAATATAAGGGATTTCAATAAGCTGTTAATACTCCCTGACTAACTTTGGAAGATTCTCCAGTCTCCAAATCATTTTCATGGTGGTACACTGCGTTCTGGGACAGGTTATGGATTCTGTACCCTAATGACTGTCTTGCACTTTTTCATTCTCAGCCTTTACTCTCTTTCCAAGGCGGATTAGTCCTAAGCATAAGGTGGAAAACTATTTGGAGAAAGTGTCTAAAGGGTCTGAGTAGATATAAATACAAAAGCTTAGGCTACAATAAAGATATGAGATCACCTGAAGCCTCAGTTATTAACACAATAGCTAGCATGAAGTTAGCCATAAATTAAAGCTTGAATGGGTAAAAATACTGGTAGTTATATCTTTTACTGATGACATACTCTTTTGTGCCAGGCCCATTTCTAAGCAGTTGACCAATTTATCTCATTTAACCTTTACAAAAATGCTTCCTAGATAGTGGCACCATCCCCATTTTACCACTGGGAATCATTCCCACCATTCCTATTTTACATTCTTGTTTTAAGCTGAAACTGGGAAAGAAATCATGCAATGACAACCATAACTAGACTTTTGGGGAGAAAGTTCAAACCCAAGTCTTCCTGACTTCACAGTCTATGTCCTATTGACAACACCACAATGAATGTAGGAATAATCGCCCTTTCATTCTGGTTTCCAATGGCAGTTGAGAGCACTGGCACTCAAGGACTCCTTCACCCACAACAGAGTGATTTGGAGGAGCTCTTCATTAACAAATATCTCTTATAGGGTCCTGGTAAATGTTATTGCTGGCACTGAAGTCTCTCCTCTGGGTCAAAGATTTGCATTCTAGATGCTTCAGTACAGACTATTCGCCTGAGATCAGACCAGAAGAACCGAGGTTCGTCTTGGGTTGAATGCAGTAATCACTAAATTTCCAGAGGCAGGAGAAGCTAGGAAAGGCATGTAGAAGGAATCCTGAGGAAGATGGCTGGCAGTTGAGGCTGGAAAAAGCAGAGGTCATCATGAGAGCGGAGGGTCCCAGAAGGAAAGGAGAGTCTGGGAGTAGAGGCTTCAAACTCCAGACTTTACCTACTTTGACATTGTGTCCCCAAACTGCTAATATTTGCAAGATTAAACTCAAAAATTCTCACAATATCTAACTGTGGTGCAGAACAACTTTCCTGATAATCAACAAGGTTTGAGTGTAAAAGGCAATAGTGCATCAAGAGAATTTTGCAAGAGAAGAGAATGAATTCTCCTTTAACATTTTTTGTCTAGATAGTTCCTATTTTCCAAATAAAAATCAAATAAAGGCTAATCTAAGATAATTTTAATCAGATAACACTGTATTCATTTTGCTCACATCAGCAGGATAAAGTTCTCAGAGAAGAAAAACATCCGTCCTAAACAAACTGTGGATTTTTTTCAAGTCACAAAATTATTAAATCTCCCTTTGGAATACTATTGTCTTTTAGAAAAAAAAAGTCTTTTATGGTACTGAAACAACATGAGTCCAAGAAAAAAGAGTGCCACAATTAATCCATTCCTTTAACAAATGTTTATTGAACACTTTTTATGTGATAGGCACTGAGGGAAATAAAAAGATGAATAAGATCATCTACTCCAACAGTCTATCTGAGGACACACATACATAAACAATTGCAAAACAATTCAGCAGGGGCTGTAATAAAGGTTTTTATGAGGCCCCACTGGAACATAGAGAAAGGAGTCATGCATTTAGCCTGTCTCAAAGAAAATTTCACCAGAGAAAGGAAATTTAAGTTGCTTCTTGAATGGAACAACCCCACATGCAAATTTCCAAAGGCAAAACAATGCGTGGCCTGTTTGGAAAATAGTGAAATTCCATATGCACATGGAAGAAGGGTTTTTTATTTATTTAATGTTGTTTAACCAACATTAACTCTTCAAAGCACCATGCATTAACACATTTATGCACAAAATTATTAACATATATATTATATAATATACACATAATATTATATATACATGTATATATGCATATATTATTTATTATATTATATTTTATTATATATTAATACATAATATACATATATATTAACACAAAATACCTTTCAAAATAACCCAAATTTTATAAATGAGAAAATTGAGATTTAGGTAAGTTAAATAATATGTTCAAGGTCTTCATTTGGGCAAAACTAACATACAAACCCAGAGAGTCATATTTCAGCATTTTTAATTATTATTAATATACAATGGATATATCATAGTGCAAATGAAAGGAAAATGTGTTGATTTCATACATTTATATATTACAATGTGATTACCATGATAGCATTAACTAACAGTTCTATCACATCACATATTTATCAGTTCTTTCTTTATAGGGGGAAAAATTAAGATCTAGTCTCTTAGTAACTTTGGAGTTCTTAATGCAAAGTTGTTAGCACATAAATGTATAAAGCAAATATTAACAGAACTAAGGGGAGGTGTATAGAGCAATACAATAATAGTAGGGGACTCCAGCACTCACATACATCATTAGATAGATCATCCAGACAAAAAAACAACAAGGAAACATCAGTCTTCAATGACATCTTAGACCAGATAGACTTAATAGATATAAAACATGCCATCCAAAAGCAGCAGAATACACATTTTTCTTGAGCACACATGTAACATTCTCCAGGATGTATCACATATTAGATGACAAAATAAGTCTCAATGAATTTAAGAGGATTGAAATCACATCAAGCAGCTTTCCCAAACGTAATGGTATGAAACCAGAAATCAATCGTAGAAAACTTGGAAGAAACATAATTATGGGGAGATTAAACAACATGCTATTGTACAACAGGTGGGTCAGTGAAGAAATCAAATGGTAAATTAAAAAATACTTTTTGACAATTGAAAATGGAAATACAACAGTCCAGGATCTTTGGGATGCAGCAAAAGCAGTTCTAAGAGGAAAGTTCATAGTGATACATTCCTTCCTCAAGAAACATGAAAAATTTCAAGTAAACAATTTAACTTCACAACCAAAAGAACTAGGAAAAGAAGAACAAATGAAGCCCAATGTTAGCAGAAGGAAGGAAATAAAGATCAGAGCAGAAATGAATGAAAAAGAGACTTAAAAAAATAGAAAAGATCAATGAAACTAAGAGCTGGTTCTTCAAAAGGATAAACAAAATTGACAAACCTATAGCCAGACTCACCAAGAAAAAAAAGATAAGGCTCATATAAAATTAGGAATGAAAGAGAAGATGTTACAATTGATACCACAAAAATACAAAGAATCATAAGAAACTACTACTGTGAAAAATTATACACCAACACACTGGACAACATGGAAGAAATGAATAAATTTCTAGAAACATACAATCTGCTAAGACTGAATCATCAAGAAAAAGAAAATCTGAATAGACTGATTACCAGTAAGAAGACTAATCAGTAATCAAAAACCTACCCTAATAAATAATAGTCTAGGACCAGACAGCTTCACTGGGTAATTCTACCAAACATTCAAAGACATAATAGCTGTCCTTCTCTAATTATTCCAAAAAACTGAAGAGGAGGGAATGCTTCCACATTCATTTTTACAAGGTCAACATTTAGAAAGAAAGAAAGATAAAGAGAGAGAGGGACAAAGGAAGGGAGGAAGAAGGAAGGAAGGAAGATGGGAGGCAAGGGAGAAAGGGAGGAATGGAAGGAAGGAGGAAGGAATAAAAAAAGAAAGGAAGGAAGGAAATTACAGACCAATATCCTGGATGAACATAGATCAAAAATCCCCAACACAATGTTAAGATACCAATTATTCAACAATATATTAAAAGGACCATAACAACATGATCAAGGGGGATTTATACCAGGGATACAAGGATTCTTCAATATCTGCAAATTAATTGTGCTACACCACATTGACAAAATAAAAGTTAAAAATTATTTTTGATCATCTCATCTCAATAGATGCCTAAAAGCATTTGACAAAATTCAACTTCTATTCATGATAAAAACACTCAATAATAGAGGAACATAGTCAACATAATAGAGTCCACATACAACAAACTCACAGCTAACATCGTATTCAATGGAACAGCGTATCAGCAACAAAACATGGATGGCCACTCTTGCCACTTTTCTTCAGCACAATATTGGAACTCCTAGCCATGTCAATCACTCAAGAAAAAAAATAAAAGACATCCAAACTGGAAAGGAAAAAATAAAACTGTCACTATTTACAGATGCCATATACTACATACAGAAAATCCTAAAAACTCCATTAAAAAACCATGCATTTACAACTGAATTCAGTAAAGCTGCAAGATACAAAATCAATACACATAGATCCTTTGTGTTTCCAAAAATTAATAACAAATTATCAGAAAGAGAAATTAAGAAAACTCATTTGCAATTGCATCAAAAAGAGTAAAATATCTTGGAGTAAATTTAACCAATGAGGAGAAAGACTAACATGCTGAAAACTATGAGACATTAATGAAAGAAACTGAAGAAAATGCACATAAAAGAAAGACATTTTTGTGCTCGTGAATTGAAAAAACTAGTATTGTTAAAACGTCCATACTCTCCAAAGCAGTCTACAGATTCAATACAATCCCTATCAAAATTCCAACGGCATTTTTCAAAGAACTAGAATAACAATTTTAAAATTTGTACAGAACAACAAAAGATTCTGAATAGCCAAAGTAATCTTAAGGAAGAAAAACAAAACTGGAGATATCATGCTCCCTGATCTCAAACTATACTACAAAGTTTTAATAATCAGAACAGTATAGTACTGCATTAAAAACAGATACATAGACGGTGGCACCTGAGTGGCTCAGTTGGTTAAGCTAAGCCTTTGGCTCAGGTCATGATCCCGGAGACCCGGGATCGAGCCCCACATCGGGCTGCCTGCTCGGTGGGAAGCCTGCTTCTCCCTCTCTTACTCCCCCTGCTTGTGTTCCCTCTCTAGCTGTGCTTCTCTCTGTCAAATAAATAAAATATTAACCAAAAAAAGATACATAGATCAATGGAACAGAATAAGAAGCCCAGGAATAATAAACCTATCAATTCATTTATGACAAAGGAGCCAAGAACATACAGTAGAAAAGAACACTTGCTTCAATAAATGGTGCTGGAAAAACAAGATGGCCTCATGCAAAAGACCACTATCTTACATCATACACAAAAATTAACTCAAAATGGATTAAAAACTTGAATGTAAGACAAGAAACTATAAAATGCCTACAAGAAAACATAGGCAATACATTTCTTTACATCAGTTTTTGTGTTTAATTTTTGGATCTGACTCCAAAATCAAAGGCAACAAAAGAAAAAAACAAGTGAAACAACATCAACCTTAATAGCTTCTACACAGCAAACAAAACCATCAACAAAAAGAAAAGACGACTTATGGAATGGGATAAAATACTTGCAGATGAGATGTGAATAAAGGGTTAATAACCGAAGTATGTAAAGGACTCAAACAACTCAATATCAAAAAATGAAACAACCCAACTTAAAAAAAATGGGCAGAGGGTCTAAGTAGACATTTTTTCAAAGACATACAGATAGCAAACAGACCCATGAAATAGTGTTCGGCATCATTAATTATCAGGGAAATGTAAATCAAACCCACAGTGAGATATCATGTACACCTGTCAGAATAACTATTATCCAAAAGACAAGCAATAACAAATGTTGGAGAAGATGTGGAAAAAAAGGGATCCTTGTACACTCTTGGTGGGGATGTAAATTGGTGCAGCCACTATGGAAAATGTTATGGAGTTTTCTCCAAAAATTACAAGCAGATCTACCATATGATCCAGTTATTTCACTTCTGGGTATTTATCTGAAGAAAACAAAAACACTAATTCAAAGCACCACTGTGTTCATTATTATTTACCATTGTTATTATTTACACCACTGTGTTCAACATTATTTACAATAGTCAAGATGTGGAATTAACCTAAGTGTCCATCAGTGGATGAATCAACAAAGAAGATGTAGTATATGTACAGTATAATACTACTCAGCCATAAAAAAAGAAGCAAATCTTGCCATTCTCAGCAACATGGATGGATCTTGAGGATATAATGCTAAGTGAAATAAGTCAGACAAAGACAAATACCTTAAAATTTTACTTACATGTGAAATCTAAAGAACAAGATATATGAACAAACAAACAAACAAACAAAAAAACCTCATAGATACAGAGAAGAGATTTGTGGTTATCAGAGGGACAGGAGTTTAGGGGGTAGGTTAAAAGGGTAAAATTGTATGGTGTTGGATGGTAACTAAATTTATTGGGGTGATCACTTTGTAGTATGTGCAACTATCAAATTATTAAGTTACACATCTTAAACTAATATATTATATAACAACTTGACCTCAATTTGAAAAAGTAGTAATGACAATAATAATTGTTATCTCTAATCACTATGAGATGGTGAGGATTTTAGTCATTATGATAGGTCTGCACAAGAAGAAATAGAACAAAAAGGTATTTGGCAACAGCATTAACGGGATTTGGTGACCCTGGGAACACAAAGTAGAGAGTGAGATGGAGATCAGAATGGGAGATAACATAGTTTCTAGCCTGAGCCACAAAGATGGTGAGTCCCTTGGTCAAGCATTAACCAACATGGAAATGTGAGAAAAGGGAGTTTGATTTATGATGTTAGTAAGTTCACTTTGGGATATTTTGAGCTTAAGTTACTCCTAGAAAAACAGCTCAAGTATTGAGGAGAGGTAAGCATGAAGATATAAATTTGCTTGTCATTGCCATGGCCACAGATGAAATCAAGGAAATGAATGAACCTAACAGTGATGCCAAATTTCAGGCAGAGGGGGAAGAAGAGCCTGCCCAGGATGTAACCCTTGGCTATAAGAGCTCATGAGGAAGAAAAATCCACAAAAGAGGGAAGAACGGAAATAAAAAAGGGGAATAAATGAGAAAAATTTAGACTCTGACCATCTTAAATTTCCAAAACGTAATCTTACTCATAATGGAAATTTGGATTAAAATTTCCTCATAGTTCATTTTCCCTTTCATTAGTTTGATTTTTTTTTTTGTAGCGAATAGTACCTACATTATTTGCAAATAATCAACAAGGAGATCTTCTGGCAACAAATTCTCCACAAAAGTCAATAATTACTTAAACTTACAAACTTCGAAAAAACCCAAGAGCATAAATAAAACTCTCAAAAAACGCTTTTATGTAGGAAAAGTTTTGACATTTCCACCCTTGTTTTTCCATACGAGCAAGTTCAGATCACTTAATAAATAGATAAATATTTTTTAGCAAAAACTGTACCAATTAAGCAGACATTCACACAATTCTCAGCTTGCAACTTGTCTCCACAAATTAAAAGAGAGATGAATGTTTGCATTATGAATAAATCACTGATAATCATCAAAAGTCATATTTTTTCTAATAACGAATGATTTTTTTTAGAAATATTTGTTCAAAAACATGAGTGTGAATCTGTGTGTATGGAATTTTTACATACTGTAACACTGTGTCAAGATAAGCAGGACTTGGGGCACCTGAGTGGCTTGGTAGGTTGAGCATACAACTCTTGATCTCAGTGCAGGTCTTGACCTCAGCGTCATGAGTTCAAGACCCATGTTGGGTTCCATGCTGGATGTGAAGCCTACTTTAAAAAAAAAATAGGACTTATATTTAGTACCCAAGCATTTACCTTCTGGATAAGATTACCTGAGTCCAAAAACAACCAGAGCAGGTAAAATCAATGAGTCTTACAACCAACACCAGCTAATCTGATCCCAAAAGCATCATAGTGGCTTAAAAGCCAGAACCATGAACCATGAATGACAGCTCCACTGGCTATCTTACTTCTGTCTTCAACTGTTTGTTCTTCCACTAGTTAGATTTCAATGACAATCAAAATTATAAGCAATACAAATATTATAAGAGATATCATTTTGTACTTGTTTGAATAAGATAATAAAATTTAAGAAACACACATTATCCATATGTGGGTGCAAATGTCCCTCACATTATGTATTCAATATATTTCTTCAAAGTGTTTTTTAAATAATTATGCTAAATGGGCTAATATTTTAAGTGCCTCCTACTTAAAGGAATACTATGTTTCTATAAAGTATAGCATTCTCTAAGAAAATTATGGAGATAGATGTTCATAGATGAATCAATCCTCAGTTTAGATTTTCAGCTAACTTAAATTTTCAAACATCTGCCTTAAGGTAGAGCACGAGTGCAGCCACACTGCCGATACCATCAAATCAGACCAGTAAATAGTTTTTGCAGCCACAGCAGGATGTAATGACTCCTGTAACATGATCTGATTAAAGGACCACAGGCTGCTGTGTGGAGAACGGCACGCAGGGGAATCAAAAGAAAGCCCAGTTAGGAGGCTCTGGCACCAGCCTGAGAAAGATGATGATGGCCCCAACTGGGAAATGAAGAAAATCGGACAGATTAGAAGTATTTTTTGTAGTCAGCTGGACTATGTTAATGGATTGGATGTTGGAAAGCCAAAGCATTGAGTGGAGAATAACCATGAATAGAAGGCTGCTTCCTGAGAAGGGGAAAACTGGATCCAAGCAGATCTGGGGCAAGGGTTCTTTATTGGCCATAAGTTTGAGATGCTTCCCAGATATCCAAGTGGATGTTGATTCTGTCCCACAGGTACTGGTAACAATGTCTACTTGGGAGGGTTGCATAGAGTACAGACAAGGTATTGCTATCCCCTAACAGACTGACTAACCCACAATAGGTGCTTAATAGCAGTAGCTATTTTTACTATTATTGGAAATGCACGGAAAGTAGGTAATGTTATTTTGTCTCAACCAGAGATTGAGAAAGTCAGTTATTGATAATCTGCACAGCCTAAGTTCAAGGCAACAGACCTCTTTGAGTGCCTATCAGGAGCCAGGACCCAGAGTTTGTGCCATGTATGAGGAATAGTTACATAAGAATGATGAAGAGACGAGGCATCTGGGTGGCCCACTGAGTTAAACCTGTGCCTTCAGCTCAGGTCATGATCTAAGGTCCTGGGATCGAGCCCCTCATCAGGCTCTCTGCTCAGCAGGGAGACTGCTTCCTCTTCTCTCT
Organism: Spilogale gracilis; assembly: GCA_004023965.1. Lineage (NCBI taxonomy): Eukaryota > Metazoa > Chordata > Mammalia > Carnivora > Mephitidae > Spilogale > Spilogale gracilis. The sequence goes on from PITA01013173.1 coordinate 33,436, forward strand.
CTGCCTGCCTCTCTGCCTACTTGTGATCTCTCTCTCTGTGTCAAATAAATAAATAAAATATTAAAAAAAAAAAGAATGACGAAGACAGAGTTCCTCCTTTCATGGAGCTCAGCAAAAAGTGTGGAAGAGAATGGAATGATCCAAGGGCAGATATTAGAGAAGAAAATGGGAGGCTTCAGTTTGGTGGGTCCTTTGTCGACCATGCAAGGCATAGAGTCAGTGCAGGAAGCTGAGAAGGGCAAACCAAGAGAGAATCAAGAAAACATCACCTGGATAAGCTCAGCCTCCTTGTCATCACAGTAGGGGTATGTTTCAACAGTTGATGGACAGCATTACCTAGAAAGAAATTTCAAGGTAAATCACAGCTAAAAAAATGTCACAAGACCACAGGTGACTTTTGTTATTTGTACATTCAGCAAAAAGACCAGAAGCTAGAATGCCAAAGATTTATGAGAAAGCAGTTAGGAAGTAGCGTCCTCTGGGATGGAGGACACATCATACTAGAAGATTGACAGGGTAAAAAGAAAAGAAGGAAATGAGCACTGCTCACGTAGCAGAACCTAGAATTTCAGACTGCAGGCCATCAAGGACACAGATGAAAGATTTTCACCTCCCTCTCCAAAGAGATAAGTAAAAATTGAACAACAGTCTGGCCCCAAAGCAACTAGAAGAACTAGAAACTGTTATCTAACATCTTCTCCAATGTTTCATTTCATTTGCACAGGTGTATACTATATATCTCTATAGATAGATGGGGGAGACGCAGAGAGGGAGAGGAAGAGGGAGACATTCATGTTTGTACAGACACACATACTCAAACTGAAGGACGACTGTTTATCAGCTCTTTTCACTGTGTGAAAAAATGGACCCATGTAGCATAAATTCAGTTATGGTTTCACAAAGAATATCACACTCTATGTTCTCACGCTTGAGGTTTTTTTCCTAATAATATATTGTAATGTTTTACTGTGAATTCTAGAGAGAGCCACAGAATGCTGGTTCCCTATCCTGGTTTTAGTATCAACTGATAGGTGTCTCCAGACAAGTAACTAGCCCTTTCTAAGCTTCTATTTTCCTACTTAGAAAAGATGGCTCAAAATCTCCTTCTCCTTGGAAAAAGAGATGTGACTGCCCTGCCTCAGTTCACGCTGTTCAGATGAAAGACCATTTCAAGTCTCTAAAAGTTAAGGCAAGCTCTAATTCAAAAATTCAGTAAGCTCAATAATGCCAGGTTTTCGAGATGGATATAAAGGCAGACATGGCCAGTGTGATAGCTGAATTCACGGCTGGAGGTGCTGGGAGAGATAACTGTAAGAACAGTGAACTAACACAGGTCCGTGTATAGAAGAGTACACAGGTGTGCTCCTCACATCACAAACTCCAGGTTGATGTTTTTATTATTCAAAGTTTTTTTTAAGATTTTATTTATTTGACACAGAGAGAGAGTATAAGCAGGGGAACTGGAGGCAGAGGGAGAAGCAGGGTCCCTCTGAACAGGGAGCCTGACGTGGGGCTTGATTCCAGGACCCTGGGATCATAACCTGAGCAGAAGACAGACCCTTAATTGACTGAGACATCCAGGTGCCCCTGGTGTTTATATTATTCAAATGGAGAATGTGTTCAACTAATTGAGTCATAGTTTCAATCTAACATGCACAACTGGTTCATAGAAGTGTGTAAGGACATGGCCATTTTTAGCTAAAGATACATCTCTAGGTACAGATGGATAGGTGACAGACAGGTAGATAAGACTCCTATTATTTTTTCTCGGCCACATTAATCATGTTGACAAATAAGGGGTCCGTTGGGTGTTTCCTATTCCAGGTGTTGTTCTGAATACTTTCCCTGCATTAACTCAGTGCTCACAACAACCGAATCAGGTGACCACTATTACAATCTCTGTCTTACAGATAAGAAAGCTGAATATGAAGAGCTGAGTAAATTATCCAAGACTATACAACAAGTAATTGGCAGTGTCAAAATTTGAACCCAGGCAGATTGGTTCCTGTTTATTTACCTTACTATCACTCTACACTCTCTGCTACAAATAATGATTAACACTTAGCATATTCTAAGCGTTTTCCTAAGCACTGGGAGGGCAACAATGAACAAGGCAGATAGAGCCCTTACCCTCATGGATTTTATGAAATACTGGAAGATATAGACGAATAAGCAATTAAAGTACAGTGTTCTAAGTATTAACCCAGAGGAGCTGTGGTGTGCACAAGTCAGATATTTTTGGAGGGAAAGGGAATCTCAGAGAAGAATCCCTTGAAGCAAAAAACAAAAACTGGAAAGACGAGTAGGAGGTCGCCCGGAGGAATACAAGCAGAGGTGTGAAAGAGAGAGAACTCCCAAAGGGAAGAGAGTACATGGCACACTTGCAGAACTCTAAAGTACTCGAAGCATCCTCAGGCCCCCAGGCCTCTGTCCCCACAGTGCTCTGCGGCCCTTCTCCATGGCTTTGTGCCCTGCCCTCCAAGCCAGGCGACCCCTGCATATGGTGCCTGCCTCCCCTGCATGGGGCAGGCAGCAACGCAAAAGGACTTCCGGTCTGTCCGGTTGTTTCCCCAGCCTCCAGAGAGGAGGAAGGAGATACCTGCAGCATGTAAAGAGCCCCACACAGACTTAAACTGGCTCAGATCACCCGTAGGGTCCAGGCCCTGGTCCCCATCCTCAGGGACAACCACGAGGGCCAGAAGGGTGGCAGGGCAGGGGTGTGTGGGGAGCCTTCACCAAGGACCTGGGCCCCTGGGTGTTGCACAGCTGGCCCTACTGGCAGCCCCATCCCCAACCTCTGCCCAATGAGAGCCTCAGCATTAAGCCTCTGCTAGGGGACCTTAGGATGGGGGCACCAGGAGTAGTCCAGTTCAGGCAGACTCTGGGCATGGTGGGGAGGAGGTGATGCCCACTCCACCCCTGCCCTCTGAGAGGACTCAGTGGCCCCTCTGTACCTCCCCTGGGCCAGGAGAGCAGAAGGGGAGACTTCCCGGGGAGGGGGATGACCAGGAGGCCCTCACCTCTCATTCCTCTCCCCTGAACACAGAGCCTGGCCCCCCTACTTAGGTAGGATACCCCAGACCCTGAGGGACTGTCCAAATGGGAGTCACAAGGCCTAACCTCAGGGGCACCTGTTTACCTCCTACTGCCTGTCTACCCTCCCAATGTGGTAAAGCCCTTAGCTCCATCACCACCCACATCCTGTCCCCAGTGCCCACCTTTAACCAGCCCAGCCTACTGGGGGGTAACCCCTGCAACCCATGCCCCCCCAGGACTACTCTGGGATCTAGATGCCCTCTTTCAGGAGGTCCCACCCTATAATAGCCTCTGTGATGTATGGGTCAGCCACTCCTCAGATCCAGCTGCCTCCACCCTGGGCTGGCTACTCTCCTGCACAGCTGGGAGGCTCCCATGGCAGGGTCTATTTTCCCTGTCTACCCCTTCCTACCACTACTGGCTTGTTGAGGAACCAAGGCCAAGAGGTGTCTGTAGCCACAGCAGCCTGGAAACTCCAGGCACCAGCGGTGCTGAGAATCCATGGTGTTTGCTGGACTGCCGGGTACCGCCCTGGTCCTGAGGGTCAGCCATGCCTCTCCTACCCCCAGAGGCAAGACTGGAAAGAGTGGGGCTTTGCTTGGAGCAGCCCCTTCCTGATCCCACTTTCTCTGGTCCTTCCTGTCTGTCTATCCTGCTGCCTTCCATCAGTCCATCACCACGTGTCACTTCCCCTCCCTGGCTCCAAGCTGGGGGAGGGAAAACCTGTCCTCCCTCATCTGCCTGGGAATGAGGTAGCACCTTCCTCATCTGCCTGGGAAAGGAAACCAAGACCCTACTTGGTTTTGGTGGTGGTAGTGGAGAAGATAACAGTAAAAGAGTAGACAACATTGAAAAAATAAAAAAGGCATTTCTGGAGATGGAGGAAAGAGAGAAAAGGGGCGGGAGGGCAAATTGGAGCTATGGACAAGAGCTGGATCACACAGGGATATGCCATCTTTAAAACTGTGGGTTCTGCCTTTAACCAAGGAGCCGTTAAATGGTATTAGAAGTGAAGTTTCTTGGTCATATTTGAAATGTGTAAAGAATATTATGGCTGCTGTGCGGAGCCTGGCTAATAGGAAGACCTGGCTAAATTTCTGGTTTGTCAGGTGGTCTTCTAGCAGGGCACGGCCGCCTGGGGTAGGAGTGGAGGAGGCAAAGAGCTAGACTGAACCGGGGCTGGGTTCTGCAGGTATGTGGGGCAATGGGGCAAGGGGATAAAGCCTGTAGGCAAGAGAATAACTAAAGGGATAGAGTATAAAACCCAAGTTAAATAGGGAAGAAACGAGAGAGAAGTTAGAACGTAAGGAGTTCAAGGAACTGGAGTTCTTATCAGGCTGCAGAAGAAATACAGTGAGTGAGGAAGGAAAAAATGATGGATGACATACGGTCAGAAAATGGGATGTTGAAATATCAGAGTTGAAGCAAAAAGTCTAAAATAATGTCAAAGGAGTAGTAAGACTATGGAAACACCAGAGGACTAAATAGTGAACAGTGACTAAGATAGAATGAAGAGAAATATCAAAGAGTGGTGGGGTGTCACTTTAAAGTCAATGGGGGGGTTGAATCAAAGAGGGGACACAGAGGTGAATGGGGAAGAGGGTACTGAAAACAAGCAATGGAAACATCTATCCTCTTCCCTCCCCTGCTCTCCCGTTCTCTCCAGTAAAACCATTTACCTTCCACAGTGAGAATAGGGACGTGAGATTTGGTGAATGTGACTATTCCCAACAATGGCACAAAGGGCGACAGTAGCACGGTTTCAAAGGACCCAGCAGCTGTAGCCTGTTGTCATGAAACCTAAGTGACCCTTATCCAGGCTAAAGGCCGGTCCAATGCTGTGGTGTCTATAGGGCACACACGTGACAAAGGGCGGGGCCTGATGCTTCCTCCCACACTCACGGAAATCATGAAGGTGTTTAGGTCTTTATCCAATATTTACTCAAAAGTTATTTACTGGGTGCCAGCTATGTGCCAGGTTTACAGTACATAGGAGGACAGATGTCCCACCCAGCAAGGAGCTCAGGCCTTGTCGCTAAAGATTTTTAAAACCACAATTTCAACCTGAAGGGTAAAGAAAGAATCATGCCAGCGCTGGCCTGAAAAATACACTATACTGGCAAAATAACTGGGGAAGTAATAAATAAAACTAATGTGTGTGGGCTTTTTAAAGAAGTAAACAAATTATTCTAGTTCCCACTATTCTTTTCTTCCACCAATATCTTGAAAGAAAGAATGTAAATTGGACAGCATAAATATATAAAGCAGTTGGCACATAGGGGAGGATTTCTGTGCTTTTGTCAAGATTTCAGAGTCATTTTTTTAAATGAGGTATAATTGACATATAACATTTATTAGTTTCAGGTGTGCACATAATGATTTGATATTTATGTACAATGTAATTGATGAGCACAATAAGTCTAGATACTATCTGTGATGGATTAATGGATAAAGAAAATGTAATATATAGCAATATGTAAGATGCCTTTTATAATGTAATATTATAATTATTGTAATTTATAAAAAATTAAATTTATTATATACATATACATATACACACATGCGATGGAGTACTATTCAGTCATGAAAAAACCAAAAGCTTGCCATTTTCGACAACATGGATGAAACTTGAGTAAAATATACTAAGTGAAATGAATCAGACAGAGAAAGACAAAGACCATATGATTTCACTTACTTGTGCAATCTAAAAAACAAAACAAACGAACAAAGGAAAACAAAACAAAACTCATAGAGACAGAATAGAATGGTGGTTATCAAGACTCAGTTTTGAATCATAAAAACAATTAAGCAACTGAAAAAAACTATAATGCACTATGTGTAACCTAAATAAGTCACAATTTTTAGTAAATAAGTACTCATTTACATGATATAAAAATCCGTAAAAATTTAGATGTGAGATTTTGTTTAACTCTTTCCCTCAAACAACAAGTTGAAAGTCCCAACTTGCAATATTCACAAAAGAAACTACTCCTTTCTTTTATATTTTCCAAAAAATACCTTGCAAATTGTTTACTAGGAGAATGACTCAAATTTCTCTTCTCCATTGATAATAGATTTTATATTAATAAATTCATAAATGTACAACTCATTAAAATCTTCAGTTTCAGCAAAGCCTACAACATACCAAGGTAATTTTAACGCCAAATAAGTCACAAAAGAAAATAATGTTTTGTTTTATTTTGTTTTAGTTACACGGGAACAGTTCTAGTCCTGGACTTAAAGCTATAAGGAAGGATGTTTCCTCTGCCCACCTGCTTATTATCCTTTTTATCAAACCCAATTTGAAGATATTATTTTGGATCAAGTGAACATCTTTTTAGCAACCTAAGACTGATCTACAACTCACTGAATAAAATATGCGGTAACTGTGTTCTTGATGCAAATAATGGTGAGAAAGAATCTGATATATATATAATATGTATACATCTCTCTAGATAGATAGATAGATAGATAGATAGATAGATAGATAGATAGATAGATATAAACATATACCATACATCTCTACTAGAACACATTTTTTTTTAACCAGTTGCAACAATTCAATGACCTCTCCATTAGCCTGGCTAAAATATTAAATCTGGAGGTAGTTTTAAGTGAACTTGAACTTGATTGTTTCTTAGTTCTGCTTCAGAACCCCATGTTCATGTGCATGCAATTTCCAAAGCAGCGGAAATGTGGATGTTGTGGGTCAGTGAGCATTCCTTTCCAGGGTGCTTCTCAGATGAAGCCCCGCGATTAACACAGTGCCCTTAATGATGGGCGGGGGACTAAGCATTCCAAGATTGGCCTGGATTCTTGCCAGAAGGGAGAGAAAGGGGTCTTTGTATGTGGACATCTGAAGGGCGGGCATAAACATGTTAGTTGATACTTAACACCCAAAACCAGTGCCAAAACCGTTAGTTCCCCTCAATAGCCTACTCTGGTTTCAACTGTCCGCGACAATGAAGCAGCCACCTCAATATACAAAACTTGCTCTTTAAACATCCTCCGAGGAATTCCCAAAATAGCAGCTGTTAGAAGAAAACCGACTCTAATTCACTGACATATGCGGACCTTCTAATGTTTTTCTGGAGACAGGTTTCCAAATTTTTTTGTTCCTACGTGACCATCTAGGCACGTTTAATAATTACCTTGTCGATGACGTGGTGCCATTCCTCCAGGCACTTGAAGCAGCAGCCCGGAGTTCACATTCAGATGAAATCGTCAGTTTGGGCGACAAGAGGTTCAGCTAATTTATGTGGTGAATTTTGTATACGTTTCTCCCCTGGTTTGCCTTCCCTGCTGTCCTCATCGTCTTTCTTCTCCAGCACAGTAAGAGATCCTGATGTGCCTGCAGCAACGTCCACGGGAGGTGGCTGACTGCGCCTAGAAGCCCGCCCAGACTAGCTCCTCTGCCCAGCCCGCCGCTCCCTCCGACGCCCCTCGGGGATCTCCTCTGCCATGCCCTCCACTGCGCGGGATCTCATCGCACACCTTGAGTTAACTTCCGTGGGCTCTGTTTAGTTCTGGCAGACAGTTCTCTGTGTTGTGTGAATTCCGCACGGAAAGTAAGCAACCGCCCGTGTCTAGAGAGCCATTGGCCAGTCCGGGTTCTGCAGGTGCAGCGGCTCCAGAAACTTCGGCTTTGGAGGGGCCATGTGTAACCAGATAAGAGAATAAAGTGATATGCTTGCAGTTCAAAGGGCTTTGCTTTCTTTCTCCCCATATTTACTCATGCAAAATAGTAAATCTGCGTTAAGAGGTCATTGCGTGATTTCATACATTATATATGACAATCATAGATGGCACAGAGGGTTATTACCCTCTCAGAAGAACTAGGGGGTGTCTCTGAAATGTCAGTTTTCAACAAGCAGCTCAATGAAAAGACAAATGTGGTCACTACAGGACATTGCTCTGTGGATGTTTCTTTGGGAAAGCAACATTCCAGAGCAGCTCTAAACAAAGAATTATTCCTAATAAGGAAACCATTTATTGAGGACAACTACAAAACACCATAAATGTGGAACTATTTAATTCATGTATCAAATTATATCTCTTTAAGAAGAGACACATAATAGGGGGCGCCTGGGTGGCTCAGTTGGTTAGGCGTCTGCCTTTGGCTCAGATCATGATCTCAGGGTCCTGGGATTGAGCCCTGCATCAGGCTGCTTGCTCAGCAGGGAGCCTGCTCCTTCCTCTCCCACTATGATCTCTCTTGCTCTAACTCTATCTCAAATAAAAAAATTTTCTACAAAGAATATATGTAGCAGTCTTTAAATATATAAATGATAATGTATAGCATAGTTACTAGTAATGTGTAAAACTTAATTTATTACTCTTAACCATCATGATTTTTTAAGCATCAAACACTCTTACGTGTTTTACAGAGTGATAATGTTTAGAAGTTTTATTTAATAAGCTCCTATTTATTTGGAGTAGGATTACAGTGACACAGTGAGGGGTGAGGCACTTTTGGTATGACTAGAAATTCTAGTAAAGGCAAAAGTCGACATTGCAAACTTAACAAGCCTCTTTTTTGTGACCTAGTTACATTAGAATATTGGTAAGGTTGTATATTGTAAACTTTATGATTCATTGGAAAGGTCATCACCTATTTGGGTTGAAATGTTAAAGAAAGGAGACCACATTAGCAGAGTGCTCTTCAAGGGTCTGAGAATGAATGTACTTTGATTCGTTAGCATTATCTCACTGTAACTCAATATTCTGATTTTACAGTAGGAAGAGACAATAAATTGGCTCAGAAGTCCCAGATTTCTTATTCCTCCTATTGGAACATAAGATGGTAAAAACAGCCCACCTCTTTGTTCTGATTATAACCAAAGATATCGGCCCCATACAAGCTAGCTAAATCATAGAAAAACCTTACTTTTGAGACTGTAGTGCTAACATTTATACTACTGTATTAAGAGATATAGTGCTATTTTAAAACATCACAACTTTTAATCCCAGAGTTATTATTGAAACAAATGCATTACCAGGTTTCTATGTCAAATTCTTATATGTTTTATGGATTTGACAAAAACATAAGCCTCAGTAATTGTCAATAGGTATTACTTATAATTATGCCAAGAAGAAATTTTAGATGCTTTGCTCCTAGCACTAATGACAAGAAGATGTAAACATAATAAGCATTCATCCTGGTAAGCATTTAGCTAGGATTTTTAATTTCTATAAAAGAACAATAAACTATCCGGTCATTTAATCTCCAGATTACATAGGTTGACCCTTGTGTTTCACTCTTTTCATTTACAAAGAACAAAATATGCAGATTACCTTATCTAATGGCCTATATTGTAAGGATATCCAAGCGAGTAAGGAAGAGGGAAAAATTCCCCAAATGAGACTTTCAGAGAAGTACAATAGCACTCCGGGTTCCACTAAAGTTCCAGAACCTCAAAGGCGGCTCCAGGAGTCTGCCATTTGTGTACCTCAGTTTCCCTTTCCTCCTCTCTCTCTAGCTCAGGTCTTTCACTTGCCTCCATTTGGGGTATGTCTTCACTTGCCCAGAGCCATGCTGTTGGCCTCCATCTTTTTGTTTATTTGAAAGTCACTCTCCCGAGGAGCAAAAAGGCCATTTCCATAATCAGTTCATCTCCAGATTAGAGCACCACAGTGGAAGAAGAGCTCTTGCCAGGCCACTCAGATGCTGGCCTGGGTCTTAACACCAACTGCAGGGCTGACTCTGGCTGTGGCTGGAACAGCAGGTCACACAACAAGGCAGGAAATGTTTATAGGAGGGACCACGTGCTCGTGAAGGGACTGTGGGTCTGTGGTGTACCCTCATAACACCCGAGCACTCATAAGCTCAATGCACAACACAGACCTCAGCAGTGATGCAGCTTCCAAATGTCTACCATCCATGGGAGAAGAATGTGAAGGGCTTGCCGTGATCCTTTCCTCTAGAGGGACCAAGGTAGTTATCAAACACGTCATTACCATATTGCCAAGACCCCTTACGGACTTGGTTATACTGACCTACTCTTTCATTTGTCTTTAGCTTTCATTCAAATTAATGGAAAGGAAAAAAGCTTTGTTTTTGGAAGCATTTCCTTGTATTGACGATAAGAACATTATTGAGAGTGCCCTTCAGGACCTTCTCACATGTAGCTCTGTGAGAGAACTTTCCCTTCCAACTACAGAGCACAGCTATTTCATCTGTGTCCTATTTTGTTTCTGATCTTGACACTTATTCTACTTCCCATTTTTTGTAATCTTATTCTTTTACTAATTTGCATTTTGCCTTCTTTGATAAATTCAAATCCCTTGAGGAAATACAGTATACTGAATAATATCTTAAAAGACATATATGGGAAACAGAAAGAGCATAATATTTGATCGCATCATGCTCAATTTCTGAGACAGTGACAAAGGTCCATTAATACCTACCAGTTTCACTGAACTAAGAATTTAATTCAAAACCGCTGCAGAGAAGACCTCACCAAAAAGAACTATCCTAAATTCAAGTAAATGTCATAAATAACATTCCAGATGAAAAATATCACAAGTATTCAACCTCTATGTACTTCCAAATACCAATTTATAATATCATATTATTACCTAATCCTATAAAACTTATAAGTCCACACATTGCTAGTGACATTTTCATGAAGGACAACATTGTATGGAAATAAAAGCCAAATCAAAACTGACCATGCAGCAGTGATGTAAATAGAAATACACAAATTGTATTTTTGCCAGTAAAAGGGGAGGGGGAAAGAATCAACATGATTAGGTGACTTTTTGTTAAAAAAAAGAAAGAAAGAAAAAAGCTTCAAGTGCCTCAAAACCCTATTTCCATTATGAGCCTATGCCATGGTAAGCTAGAGTGAATAAATAATTTCTGATTCTAGTAGAAGAAGCAGATATAGTGACAAATGGCTGTTATAGAATCTGCTTCTCCAGCATTCTTAAATAATAGTTTGTCCACTAGTGCCTCATCATGCTCTTCTATTGAACCTGAAACCTCCATCCATCTCCACAGAGTGGACTGTAGGTAACCAAGCACCTAATGCTTTGAGTGCTGGCGCATTCGGAGTCTTTAATTCCAGAGAAGGGTCTTATTCCAATGTGCAAGTCTCATGCCAGATCTTTTTCGGTTTGAGCAGAACAATCATCTTTATGTTACCTTTTCCAAGCATGGTTCTTTCTCTTACACACATGCACCCTCTTGTCTGCTCCCACCAGACAAAACTAAGATAATCTGCTACCTCCACAGATCCAGGTGGTGTGTTGCCTCAGAAAATCAAACAGGAATAAAAAAAAAAAAAAGAATACAGATAATTTCTTTCAAGGCAGAAGAATTTTCTAAGTGATAAAAGAGACTCATAAGTTTCATCTCTCTCTCTAATGAAGATGAAAATCATGTTAAACACCAAATACACTTGTCTAATTACATCAGGAAATACCATTCTGTATTTGCTAATGAAATGTGATGCTACTGTATTCACTGAGAGCCAAAACAAAGTGAAGATATAACATTCTAATTACAAAAAGGCAATTGGTAAAATGGTTGTATGCTTTGAACTGTAATAAAAATTAATAAAATTATGTAAATACAAACACAGTTACTGAAAACATGACACTCTAATTTTAGAAAAGCCACAGAACATAATGACTTAAGGAACTTCAAACCATTTTTAACCTCATTCTCTTCACGGAGAAAAGACTAATGAGAAAATGTTTGTCTAAAAAGCTAATATTTGTTTTGATATATTTACTTCATTGCTCTAAGTATTGAAGCCACTCCATATCCTACGGCAGTAAGGATAAAATCTTAAATAAATAAATAAATAAATAAATACATACATACATACATATACATATATATATACATATACATATACATATGTATATATATATATATATATATATATGCAAGCAGGAATTTTTCCATCCACAGGCATTTTGCCACTTCCAGCCTAGTCTCCACTGATGCATTCATAAATGTCTTAATGGCCTTACTCCATAGAGTCCTATTATAATGTGGGAGCCAGAGGACACACAGAACTCCCTCATTGTATGCTTTCCAAGTTATCAGAAAAGAGATGCACCACGCATCACTGTGTACACAGAGAACACGATTTGACCTCCGTGATCAAATCCATGGTATCACCAGGTGCCTTGTAATAGGCTATTATCATAGCTAGTGCTTAGTGATTCTCCACAGTGGGCTTTGTTCAGTACTAATTTTTCATCCTGAAATCTCTTTGTAGCGTTCATATTGACTCAGGAAATGCAGCGTCTTTAAAATTAACCTTTGGAGTATATGTCCTATTAAATTTTCTAATAATTTAAACATGAAACATTATTAAAATTCACAGAGCCTATTCCTACATTTTAATTCTTGAAAATTAATATTTTCATTGACTGGGACAGAGATCAATGAAATGAGAAGCTTTCTAACTTTCGTCACTTAACAATATCTTAGTCAAGAAGTGAATATGGCTCTAAACCAAGTAAGCAATTTAAAAACTCTTCAAACGCTGTGTCTCTGAATCGTCTGAATAAATACCATATTCTTTACTAACAGTCTTCAATGATAAATGTGCTTATTTGCAATACACTTACTCAAGGAGTTATAAAGGGAGCAGAGATAATGTAAAAGGTCCCTACTTGCTTTGGTATGCAGGGAAAAAAAATACTACTTCAAGCCTGAAAATATATGAAGGACAGTATATCTTCCATTTGGTTCTGATTACTTTTTGTAATCTACTGGGAGTTAATACCAGAGCACAGATCTGTGTTTCTCCAGAAGTCTCCCCTAAGGTAGGTGTAAGAATTATACCAGCTACAGAGGATGTGAATTTACTCCGATCAAATTGCTATAGATACACCATCAAAATTATGTATATATGAAAATTGGGAATATTTTTATTTTCGGTTGCTTTCAAGATGTGATTATGTCAACAACGAAGGATTTACTTAATCTATAAAAATATATCATTTATTGTGCTTTTAACATGGCTCTTAAAAAAACACTTTAAGTAGCAAACACACTGTAACAAAATCGGAGTAGTATTTAAAACACCCAAATTAAACATCTAAATGATAAATATTGCATGGAACTGCACATCTGTTCTTTGTAGTGTTTTCCAGTAATGCAGCATAGTGCAGCATTTCAGCAAACCAATTCAACATGAGAATCGCTACAGAGCAAAAGCTCTTGTCACTGTTTGTGATTGTCTAATGGTATATGGTTCAATCATAAAGGGCAGCTGACAGGCTGGGATAAGAAATGAATTTTCTTCTTCCTCCTGACACATCAGGGTAGGGCCCCCTGCTGTAATGCAGAAAATCTTTTATGCAAAAAGAATACACCATCTTTCAGCACATGATTGCTATTCAGAAGATTCTGATTAGGTTTTTTGGTGCATTTTTTAAAATATTGATACAAAATTACACAAAGAACAAACTAAGTCTAGGCTTATGCCTTATCTTCCCCACTTAGCCATTCTGTGATCTCAGGCATATTACCTTTTTTCTCAATGCCTTCATTGCTCCATCTTTGAAATGGGAATGGGGATAATAAAATACAGTTCTTGTCCTAGAATTTTTTCAATAAGATGAATAAAATGGATGAATATTTATTTATTAAGAGTTCCAGCCTATGTAGAAAAATACTACTCATACCACGTTGGGGAAAATGATGCTCTATTTTCAAACACTTAAAGAAGAGACAATCATAAATCATACTAAAAGCCCTAATCAATAATAAATCAAAATGTTGCATAAAGCATAACATTTCAGATTTGAACCTTTCTGGATACGTTGCATAACGTGTAAACATCTCATTCTCCTTGACACAAAGAGATCAAATAGCCATCCTATCAGATAAATCTGTAATGAAAACTAGCATTTATTGTCTGTGAACTGTATATTAAGCACTTCAATAAATACTTTACCATTTATTTTCTCATTGAACCCTCACAACTTCTCCTTGAAGAGCTATTATTAAATCCATTTTATAAATGAGAAAAGCAAAGCCTAGTGAACTTTTTAAAATTGTCCCCTAGTTGAAATATTTAAGGACAGGCTACTTCTTAAGAACATTAGCAGTCAAGCCAGAGTCAACTCCAACTTACACTTTTAACTACTATGCTATGCTGTTTTGATTCATTTGGTGAGCTAGCCAATATTATAGGAAGGACAGGAGACAGAGGACCTCAGTCCTCTGGACAAAACCCAGAGGAGATTGACTCTGACTGGAGGGGACACAGGTGAGTGGAGCAGCTGGTGGGGAGGGCTCCTCAGAACAGGCAGGGGGAGTCATGGGCCTCAGCTAAATTGGTGAGAGAGTCATGGAAGACTGAGAAAAAGGACTGGGCAGGTGGGCCTCCCCTGGGAAAGTCAAGTACGATTATACCAATAATAGAGGCGAGGCAGAGCTTGGGAGGCAGGCTGGAGACGCACTAGTCACCTGGGAAAGAGACCTCTGAAGGGAAGAGGCACTAATGAATGTGATTTATGTGAGTTCATGTTCATAAGGCTGTATAAATGCAAGTTATTATTGCTCGAGGAGTCTTACATTCGCCAGAAGGAAAGTGTTACCTAAGAGAGACATCGGAATAAGATATTCTGTGCAAATTAACTGGGGCTGCTATTCTGTGGCTAAAAACATCCTACCTCTGGCTGAGTATCCCATTATCTAGTCCGAGACAGTCAGGGGATGGATTAGTGCTACTTTCAGAGGTGGGGGAGAGATCAAAGCACACCCTGCTGGAGACTGAGGGGCTGCTGGGGTTTTTTAAAAATGTAAAAGCAAATCTTGCTCTGGGAAGAAGTAGAGTAACCTACAGATATACCTGGAGGGAGGCTACGACTGGACAGGAAGTCCTCATAGGAGGGGAGCAAGAAAGGTCTGGACAGAAGGGATATCCACAGGACATGCCCATGGCTTAAATGGGAAAAGGTCTCACCTGATGAGCTTGAGGACATCCAAGTTGACTAAAATATCAAATTTTCTATACTAGTTTGGGGGGGGGGGCTTAGGTTTGTTTTTTTTTTTAAGATTTTATTTATTTATTTTAGAAAGAGAAAGAGAGCATGAGAAATGGGAAGGAGAAGCAGGTTCCCCACCAAGCAGGGACCCCCACACACAACGTAGGGCTCTATCCCAGGACCCTGAAATCACAACCTGAGCTAAAGGCAGATGCTTAATGAACAGAGCCCCCCAAGTGTCCCTATACCAGTCTTTTTTTTTTTAATGGAGGTCTGTGGGTATATTCTAAGGATCCTAAGAGTTTTTAAATTCAGGAAACATTGTCTTACACTAAAACCACTTCGAGATTACCTAATTCTTTTAAAAAAAGAAATGTGTGTATTCTGGGAGTGCTTTTATGAAAAAGAATAAAACACATGAATAAAAATTATATACAAATTTTTTTTCATTTCTTTCTTTTAGTCATCTCTGAGCCCAACATGGGGCTCAAACTCACAACCCCAAGATCAAGAGTCACATGCTTTTCCAACTGAATGAGCCAACTTCCCCCAAAATAAATATTTTTTAATGAAGATAGATAGGGCTCAGGCATGTAAGGGCCTTTGAAGGTTTAGCATAGCATTTGGTTAGGTTGGGACAGAAAAAGCAAAACACTCCATAGAGGTCTGGCCTGATTCACTCCTTCTGTGGGGAACCAATAAGAGAAATGGTTGAAGAATTGGAAGCTTTGGTGCCCTCAGTGAATAACAAGAGAGGATTTTGATTATCCGTGTGAAAAGAGTGCCATAAAAGAAAAGTCCTGGAGAAGGTTCTGTTATTAATTAGAAACCAAAGATTTTTTCCTAATTGTCCCCATGGATCTGGAACAAAAATCAGAGAACTCTGACACACAGTTAACATTCACAAGAAATAATCTGCCTAGAAATTCAATGATGATAATCCAATTCAACTTTGCTGTTTTCTTAAAGAGTGCTTTTTTGTGGTCATGTGTCTTGATGTCAGTTGTCAGAAGTCAATAAAGATATCTTTAAATCAGTGATCAAAGGTACTAATAACCACCAGTAGATTGTTAGCTATTCATAGGCACAATACTTTCTTATAAACAGTTCATGGATTTATTTACCTTATATCATCCATTATTTCAATTCAGAGCAATCAAGCAGAGATTATAGGAAAACTCTGGGACAAGTCTATGAAACACGAATGCCATACATTGATTTGGCACATGGAGCCATATCATAACCAAACTCAACTGAATGGACTCCAATTGATTAAGTTAATCCATTTTGTTAAGAACTATTAGAATTCGGAGTCATTTCCAAGCAACTTTACTAACACTGGGATGATGTTTTCCCCCAAGAATAGCCCATTACTGAGTTAAATGACTAATCTGTTGTTTGAGGTAATTTTGTAAATATTCAGGGGAAAAATGTTTTGAATCTTTTAAAAAAGTCTCTTAAAAGCTATTACAAAAGATTGGGAAGACAAAGGTTATAAAATGTAAATTAAACCCTAAAGTAAAAAGATTATAACATAAAAGAAACTAGGGACAAAGTCAGGTTTCATGGGACCTTAAGCTTATTTGAGTTAGAATTAGAATCTGTTTTTAGAAAAATAATTTTAAATTATGAATTTAAAATGTATACAAAAAGTATATTCTCCAGTGATGTGAGTAGGGACCTGGGCAGATAAGGGTGTTGAAGATTAAGCATCATTAGCTTTCTAGTACCTCCACCTCCTAGGAGGAGCTTGAAATTATGATATTCCTTCATCTTCTGAGTTACTTAACACAGGACCTGAGATTTTTTCATTGGAATAAATTAAAGATGATCTTTCTCATAATTAGAGACAGCAATAAAGAGAGGTTAGTTAGTGTTAAAATTAATGCATCAAAATGATTCCTAAGCAGGCAAGAACCAGGAATATAGTGATAAAACAGGAGTTAGGAATAAATCATGGGTAATTCTGTAGTCTAAAAAAAATTAATGAGCACCACTTATTAAAAAGTAATCTAACATAACCTTGAAAAGTTAAACATTCACAAACTCTAAACTTGACAATTCTGCTCCTAAGTGTGTGTGTGTATGTGTGTGATATGTGATATATCATATACATATGTGATTTGTTAGAATAAAATTGAAAGTACAATAGAAAACTGGCAAATTTTGTTTTGACTCTCATCTTAGTAAAGGAAGCAATATGCAAAAAAACCAGACAAACTATCAAAGGGTTCAAAAGTATTTTCAGTTTATTAAAGTTCTGATTCAGAGTCGATTATCAAAAGTTAGTTGGACAGGCTTGGATCTATCCTTCCATCTCTCAGTTTTTTGTTACTCTGGCTAAAGAGTTCCCCCATGAATTTCCATCAACAGGACTCTTGCTTTACTGTTCTCACTGCTATTTGGGCCACAGATTTCATCTGTCTACTTGTAGGTTATCTGGTAGGGATTCTGCTTGTAGATTCTACACATTCTATATCCCTACCCCCATCACCCTATTCCTGTCCCAGTCCTTTCGGTAATGACCCTGCTTAATATGGCAGATAAAAAGTAAATACATCTCCTCCAGTGATTATCAGGAGGCCTAAGGAAACCAAAGAAAATGAAAGATACCATAATATCAATATACATTTACAAGCTTATAGAATATCTAATGTATTTCCTGTCATATAGCAGATGATCAATAAATGGAAGTTGATTTAGTTGTTCCTGATGTCATGGCTGCCACGGTCATAGCCTAGGTCATTTGTAAGTAACACCATTGCAGAGGAAGACTGGGAAAGAAAGAGAACAGGTATTAACTCAAAAGATGCTATAGCAACCATGTCAAACAGGAGGCTGCAATGTCAGCAACCAGCAAGGTATGGCAAATATAACTCTTGGCTACTTCAAACATAGTACCATGTACAGGCTACCAGCCAAGTGTATAGCAAATTCAAACTGCCTATGTACCAGACATTTAAACGAACTTGAACCATGAAAGGACTTACCTTGAAAGGATGTGGTCACCTCCTTCCTTGGTTGACTTGATCCTCAATGGCACTGGTCCTCCTCTACAACTATCCTGAGTAGGGAATATAGTGGGGATGGGAAGGGTGTGTGTGTGTGTGTGTGTGTGTGTGTGTGTGTGTGTGTGTGTTCAGTAGCCTCATAAGTCAGGTACACCAAAGCTTTGGCTCCCTATTTTCTTGCTTCAAATCTCTCTCCATGTGAAGGGTACTATATTTAGACTCACCATAGATCCTTTAGAAACACTGAGAACTTCTACTAAAGCCTAAGAGTGTCTTAAGGATCTACAAACCCAGAGAAATTTTCCATTCTGAAAGGTACATCTCCTTCCTCCATGATTGACAATTGGCAAAAACAGAACAAGTAGAATTCTACCTCCTAACAACTACTAATGTTAATCATTTGACTAGGTTATATAAGAATTACACCCAAATAGGAACAATCAGATTTTTATACCACAGGAATGTAACAAAAATAAAACAATTGCAGAGGTGGCCAAAATCTTTAGTCATCCTTTCCTCTGTTAAAAACTGTCAGCCGAGTTATGGACGTTGGGGAGGCTATGTGCTATGGTGAGTGCTGTGAATTGTGTAAGGCTGATGATTTCAGACCTGTACCCCTGAAGCAAATAATACATTATATGTTAATTTTTAAAAAAGAAAGAAAAATAAAATACAAAAAAAAAAGTGTCAGCTTTTGATGCTTGTCAACCAATAACATAAACTGAGATGCATGTAGCACCATGGTAGACATTTTGGTGGAAAAGATGAAATATGCTGTAATTCTCTGACAAGATTCTTCACCCTTTTCTGCAAGTGGCCATTCTGTCATTAATAAATATTAAACTCTTACTTTGTACTAGGCACTGTTCTAAGGCCACTAGGATATACACCAGTGAAACAGACAAAAATTCCAGTTCCCATAGAGTTTCCATGCTAGTGTAGAGAGACCAAACATAAAAATAAACATGATAAAAACATAGATTGTATAGTAGGTCAAAAAAATAATAAATACAATATGATAATATAGAGGAGAGTAGGCAGAGTTGAAGCCAGGATGGTTATGACTTCAGTAAGGCAGTGAGGGTAGACCTCCTGGAAAGGTAACACCTGAGCAAAGATCTGAATGAGGTGAAGGAGTTCTCCATGAGGATATATGAGGGGAGAATGCCTGAGGGAGAGCGAATAGTCAATATAAAACCCTAAAAAGGGAGTGTGCGCCATTTTGGAAACATAGAGCAAGCCAGTGGTTGGGAGTAGAGGGAGTGAGCTAAGAGAAGAGCCGAAGAGGTGAGTGGAGAAGTAATGGGGGCCCAATCATTGTGGGTCTTAGGGGCCATTGTAAAGATTTCACATTTCACGCTGCAGGAAAAGGGAATGCTGATGAAGCTAGGGTGTAGTGGTTGTTGAAGAGAAGAGAAAAAGGTTTTATTCTAAATGGATAAAGCATATTACTGAAAGGCAGGAGTGAAAGCAGGGAATCCATATAAAAGACCAGTGCAGTGACTCAGGCAAGTGAAGATGGTGGCTCAAACCAGATAATAACAATGAAGATGATAAGATACCAGATTTCAGGTGTAAGTCAAAGGTAAAGTAAACAGGCTAACCCGCTAAGGTGTGGAGTGTGAAAGAAAAGATTCAGGATGATTCCAAAGCACTTAGCCCAAGCAACTAAAGAGGAGAACTTACTGTCAGGTGGGATGAGAATGCCTGAACATGTTTGGGAGAAACCTCAAGGTATTAGTACAACACTTCCCTGTGCCCCCTCCCAAAAAACAGAAGGTTCCTCCTGAGGAAAGAAAGGAAACCTCCTCTGTCCCTTCTTCTGACCCCAAATCAGCTGTAGAACTAAGAATTCATTCTGTATTAATATGCTTGTTTTGACAAAACCTTGCACGCATGCTCGCGCTCTCTCTCTCTCTCTTTCTCTCTCTCTCTCTTGTCTCCAGCCTTGAAAAGCGTATTTTAAAAGAACGATATGCATGGAGGAGCGTGCATCAATAATTTTAAAGCTGTGGTTGAAGAATCACGTTACTGAATGAGATCAGGACAAAGTTTAGTCTTTGTAATATTTGTATTTCGGACTCATATAAACGAATGAATAATATGTAAAACCTGTCCTGAGGGTCATTTGTCTCCCTTGTCTGGTATTAACATAGCCACCCCAGCTTTTGTTGATTAGCATGGTGCATCTTTCCCCACCCTTCTGCTTGTAACCTATTTTTGTCTTGCACTTAAAACATATTTCTTGTAGTCAGTATATATTTGAGTCTTGCTTTTTTTATCCAGTCTGAGGATCTCTTCTGTTAAATGAGGATATTAGGACCATTTTTATTTAATGTGATTAGTAATATAATTCAGTTTTGTCTACCACATAATATTTGCTTGCTGTTTATCCCATCGCTTCTTTGTTCCCCTTTTCCTCTTTTCTCATTTCCTTGAAATTCATTGAGCATTTTTCATGATGTTATCTTACCTCTTTTCTTGGTTTAGTAGATAAGCCTCTTTACAGTGTTATTTTAGTGGTTGCTTTAGGATTTATACTATAACTTATCATAGCCTGTCTTCAAATGACATTCTACCACTCCATGTACAGTACATAAGAAACTTACTGTAATATACACTAATTTCTCTTTCCTGAACTTTGTTCTACTTTTCTCACATATTTACTTCTACTTCTATCATATACCCCAAAATACACTATTATTTTTCGTTAGACAGTTATCTTTCAAAGAAACCTAAATATCTTACATGTATTCACATAGTTACTAATCTAGTGTCTTCTTTCCTTTCTGTAGATTCAGATTTCCACCTGGTATCACTTTCCTCTGCTAAAAGGACTTCCATGAACATTTCTTTCAGTACACTTCTGCAAGTGATAAAATTTTACAGCTTTTGTATGTCTGAAAGAGTCTCTATCTCACCATTGTTTTTAGAAAATATTTTTCTGGTGGAAGTATTAATTCTGTGGCTATAATCATTTTGTATATCAAATCAACATACCATACACCTAAAGCTAACATAATGTTATATGTCAATTTTATCTCAGTAAAACAGGACAAATATATTTTTTAAAATCATCTAGTTTATTTTATTTTTAAGTAAACTCTATGCCCAACATGGGCCCAACACTTACTCATGATTCCAAGATCAAGAGTCCCATACTCTACTGACTGAGCCAGCCAGGTACCCCTGGACAAATATTTTTTTAATTTTTTATTTACAAATAAACATTTGGTGGGCACCTTGGTGGCTCAGTCAGGTGTCATCTGACTACTCTTGATTTCAGCTCAGGTCACAATCTCAGGGGTTGTGGGATTAACACAGTGGTTGTGGGATTAACCCGCTTGGTGGGGAGTCTGCTTGAGATTTTGCTCCCTCTCCTTCTGTCCCTTCCTCTGCTCCGGAGCTCTCTCTATATATAAGAATAAATGGATTAGTTAATTAATTAATTCACTGGAAATAGAATTCAGATAGACTACCAAAATCTACTTGGGTTCCCCTCTCCCTGTGCTATAGCCTTGAAACTCTATAGACAGGAAACTGGTGTAATCATAGAGCTCCCTCTTTAGTTTTCCATCTCTCAGGAGTCACTGTCCTTCATTGTCTAATATCATGTCTTAAAAAGTCTTATTTCATGTAATTTTTTCTAGCTCTGTATTTTCTTAGGGTAAGAAGGCAAGCCAGCTCCTTCTAAATCAGGTTTTTTAAAATACAGGGGGGAAAAATTGGCTAATTCCATCCAAACTGATCAACCAGAGTTACCTTCAGTTGATGGCTAGTTCAGGAATGGTCTAGGGAAAAGTGGAGAAATATAAAGTAGAAATAAGGTTGATTCTTCGACTAAGAAAAGCTACTGCTCATCTCCTGTTTGGTTAATTACCTACAGTGATCTCCAGTGGATGCTTGCCATTTTTGTTGAAAATGGAGTCAAACCCTAAGTTAAAGGGGGAAGAAGAAGAAAAGGTAGAGGAAGGGGAGAGGAAGAAGAAGAAGCGTAGGAATATATTTTTTTTGAATACAGAATATTATGGACAAAACCAAGTATCTGTCACATACTTCCTGTTACATATTTCTCAGAAAAACCACAAAATTCTATCTTTTTAGTACTCTGGGTCAGTTTACTTCCTTGAAGTCTCAACCTACTTGGATCATTCAATTTCTAAACTTTAAAAGACATGACATATAATATAATCTTTCTGTATCATTTAGGGTGATGAAATTTAGGAAAAATTCTGATGCAAAATTGATAATGACTTTCAAATACTGATCAGTTAGAAGAATTAGTTAACCCGGCTTAAATATACAAGCACCAGTTTCACATAATGGCTTCAAGTTTGATTAGCTGTTAATACTATTTTTCTTAGGAAATAATGATTTTTTTTTCTTTAGGAAATTACAGTTTTCCCAAATCTTTTACATTTATTCTCAGTAAATCAGAAAGTGATCTATACCCAGATTAAAACTAGGAATGAAAGGTGGTACTTGTCATTGACATGAGAAGATACCATCACATAATCACACTTAATAATAAAACAATACTTGATACACTTATGAAGAAGGGAAAAATGGCTGCTAAATGCCTTTTAAATATGGCTCTGTCTTCCCAAGAAATGTGTGTTTTTATAACAGAACTTGAATATGTGGCATCAAATATATGATTCTGAATTAGAAAAGCAAAACCAAATTTATTAAATAACCCTGGCAGTAAATAATAATGCTTCTAAGCAGAAATGCATCTTACATCTCTGTTGTACAGAAAGAACACTAACTTCATCTCACTTAGTCTATCAATCAGCTTTGAAATGCAAATTTTGAGAGATAACAGAGAGATTGCATCACCTGTGAGAAATATCTGATCAGTGCTATGAAATTTTCAATAAAGGTAGGACTTTCAAACTATAAAAATTCTTAAAGACTATCTCTTTAATTAATATATATATATACACACACACATATTAAATTCAAGAGCAGAATTGCTAAGGATAATGGAGAGCACAATCCAATAGTATTAATAACCATTGTATTTCAAAATTCTTCTTAGAAAATTTCAGGGTCTTTCCTTAAGATACTTTCTACACAGCAAATGTGGAAGGGGGCATGAAGGATGTTCATTGATATAAAATTAAGCTAAAAGATACTTTGGCCTCAATTATCTAGATATTTTGAGCGAATGCCAGATGGTTTCCTCATTTTTCACTTCCTTTGCAGGGAACAAACAGCCTATGTCTTCTTTACAGGAAAAACTTTGCTCCCATTATATCATTGACAAATTTCAAAAGTATAAAATGACTCTGAGATGAGTCATCTCTAAAAGACCAGAGGCTTGAATAGTTACCCCCTTAAAGATAGGACTTCTTAGTGGTTTCATACAAATCCTGGCACTCTAACCCCAGGATAGCAGTATGTGATCCTCCCCAAGTGGAACTTTGGTGTGTACATGAGTTTAACCCTGTGGCACTTCTCTGGGCCCCTCAGCACCCTGACTTCCCCTTGTCATCTAGCATAGCCCCAAGACTTTGCTCCTTCCTTTCACCCTCTTTGATATGTCCAGGCTCCTCTGGGCAGGCTGGTGCTCAGTTACCAGGGCTGCACTTCTTCAGCCCATCCCCATTACAGAGTCTCTTCATTGGTGGCAGAAAAAAAAAAAAGAAGAAGAAGAAAGGACTTTTGAGACCCATGCTATTGTCACGCTATGGCTGGGTTTACTTGTCACTAACCTTACAAGCTGGAGTCTGCAAAAGGTAGTCAGTACACATTTTTTGAAAGATTTATTTATTTATTTGGGGGCGGGGGTGGGGGACAAGAAGGAGGAGCAGAGGAAGCAAGAATCTCCAGCAGACTCCACAACAAAAACAGACCCAGCTGAAGGGATTGGTCTCAGGACGCTGAGATCACAACCCGGAGATCAAGACCTGAGCCAAAATCAAGAGACAGACGCTTTAAAAAAATTAATAAATAAAATAAATAAATAAAGAGACAGGCACTTAACCGTTGGCACCACGCAGGTACCCCAAGTTAGCGTACATTTATTTAGTTTGTACTACACAAAATCTTTAGTTTGACTGTACTTTAATTGTGGCATTTGTTTATTCGACCAGATCCTTGAGTGCCAAATGATCCTTTTTAGCCTCTTTCTTTCAGGGGTAAAAGAAATCTAAGAATAAGAAAATTTAAATGAAAATTACAATTCCAGGGGCGTCTGGGTGGCTCAGCCGGTTAAGGTCTGCCTTCGGCTCAGATCATGTTCTCAGGGTCTTGGCACCCAGCTCTGTATCCAGCTCCCTGCTCAGCGGGGAGTCTGCTTCTCCTTCTCCCTCTGCCCCTCCCCCTTCTTGTGCTTCCTTTCTCTCTCTCTCAAATAAATGAATAAAATCTTAAAGAAAACAAAAAACAAGGAAATTACAATTCCAGAAGGATATCGCCAATCTTTAAAAGATAATAACAAATAATTCCATACATTAGTGCAATTCATTCTGTCCTCTGAGGGGTGTGCTCTCTGGCCCTAGGAGGCCCATCAGGCAGCCAGGCTGGTAAATGCATACTGCAGCAACCTAACATTTTTATATGGCTACAGTAGTCCTAACCAAACACTCTTTCAGCTGCTTTCTGAGAAGAGCACTCAGTTCTATGACTCTCCATGTGACAAGAAACCTCTTGTCAGAGCCAGAACACAAAGCGGGCTCCTTAACTTTCTTAATAAATGCGTTGATACCACCACTTGGTTCCCAAAAAGATGCCCTGTGTCCTTATTCCACAGTGGGAATAACTGATAGACTCCAAGCTTGACAAAATCACCTCAAAGTGTTTGACATCCAATTCCAACCACAAAAACCCAGTGGACAGAAAGTACATTTAAGAATGCTCATTTGGCGGGCGCCTGGGTAGCTCAGTGGGTTAAGCCTCTGCCTTTGGCTCAGGTCATGATCCCAGGGTCCTTGGATCAAGCCGATACCAGGCTCCCTGCTTAGTGGAGAGCCTGCTTCTCCCTCTGCCTCTCCCTGTGTTTGTGCTCTCTCTCTCAATCTCACTCTATCACAAATAAATACATAAATAAAATCTTAAGAAAAATAAAATAAAATGTTATGATAATCTTATCAAACATTTAATGGGTATGAATTTACCAATATATACAAATCAATCGATCAATCAATCAATCAATAAGAAGAAAACAAATAAATCCACATGTATACTTTTTTTTTTTT
>PITA01013174.1:0-58628 GCA_004023965.1 Spilogale gracilis
GTGGCTCAGTTGGTTAAGCAACTGCCTTCGGCTCAGGTCATGATCCCGGAGACCCAAGATCGAGCCCCACATGGGACTCCCTGCTCGGCAGAAGCCTGCTTCTCCCTCTCTCACTCCCCCTGCTTGTGTTTCCTTTCTCGCTGTGTTTCTCTCTGTCAAATAAATAAAATCTTAAAAAAAAAAAAATCACTACAAATCTTATCAAGAAATAGCACTCACCCCCCCAAAAAATCAGACACACATCATTATGAAAGTGTTAAAAATCAAATACACAGATTATTTTAACAGTAATTGCTTTAAAATGAAGGAACTGATATTTTGATTGTATCCATAATTTATTAAAGAAAGTGTTGTAGCGGTGCCTGGGTGGATCAGTGGGTTAAGCCTCTGCCTTTGGCTCAGGTCATGATCTCAGGATCCTGGGAATTGAGCCTTACATCAGGCTCTCTGCTCAGCAGGAAGCCTGCTTCCCCCTTTCCCTCTGCCTGCGTCTCTGACTACCTGCCTATGTTATCTCTCTCTCTGTCAAATAAATAAATAAAAACTTATTTAAAAAAGTGTTGTAAATAGGAAAAAATGAATTGAAACACATTTGTACTTGACTCAGAAGTGCTTATGTTTTCCACTGCACTATATTTCCACACATCATATATTCCTCACCCTTCCATACACATTGCTCCTAGTTGGTTTATTTAATTGCATCTAAGCTGAATAAATGGCAATTTTACTTTTAGTGTTTTCATATTTTTTTGTTTCTGTTGTTTGTTCAAAACTGTACCTTCTTATTGTAGTGATCATCACATAACATAATTGTACGCAGAGAGCCATCTATTAAGTGCTGTGGATTACTTTTTTTGGCCATTTATAAAGGTTTTATATAATATGTGTTAAAAGTCTCCAAATGCTGAGGTTTCCCCTAAGAGCTAGATAAAAGAAGTGGAGAAATGAAGTAACAATGAAACTATCATCTTCATGGTTGGAGAGAAGAACTGGAGGACACAGCTGCATCAGACCCAAAACAAGGCTTCCTATATTTTTCCTTTTGGAATATGCAAGTGAGGCAAATCATATCTGCCAAACAGATTTTAAAAACTGAAATGGTTTAGGGATGCCTGAGTGTCTCAGTCAGTTGGGCATCTGACTTTAGCTCAGGTTATGATCCCAGAGTCTTGGGATCGAGCCCCACATCAGGCTCCCTGCTCAGCAGAGACTCTGCTTCTCCCTCTGCCCACTTCTGCTTGTGCTCTCTCTCTGTAAAATGAATAAATAAAATCTATAAAATACTTAAAAAAAACTGAAAAACTGAAATGGTTTATACCACATAACATTATCATTATGATCATAATGATCATCTTTATCCAGAAAAAAATGCTTTTATCAACATGATGCATAATATTAGTATTATGGTATACAAAATTAGAATAACTGGATTTGTATTCCAATTTTTCCTCTTACTGGATGTGCAGCCTTGAACAAGTCACATAACCACTCCACTGTCCTCCTCTATGGAGTAAGAAATATAAGAAAGACTTCCTTGGGCAATTTTGTTGAATAAACAAATATTCCATATGAACCAATATATGAGACAAATTATCACAGCATCTCTCACAGGAAGGCCACTCAATAACTGTTATTCAAGTTATTATTACCATTCAAATATAAAATCCTACCCATGAGGGTTTATAAGTGTATGAATATATAAAGTCCTGCTAACATATAAAGGATTTTTGAAGAATTTAAAACAAAGTTTGAATAAATGTAATAATTAATGACAACTCCATTTGTATAGGCAGCACATTTTGGAGAAGAATCCATACTTAGAAAACTTGGAAAAAAATCTTACAAAGTCATTTCTACCTTTGAAAAACTTCAACAATGCCTCTCCATTACTGAGTGATTCATCATTTCTGGTTTAATTTAGGAAAATTTTACCATAAACTTTTGATAAATATAGGATAGATGATATAGTTTCTTAATAATTTTCACTAAAAGTAGTAAATATTTTAAAATGTTTAGGTATCTATCATTTAGCAAAAGTATATATGAAAGTCATGTTTATCCCATTCATACCTAATAAACAATCACAAGATTTTTTTAACATATTTAGGGATGTTTGAAGATTAACTGTTAAGATAAACTTAAGAAAGCATGTAAATAAATTAGATACATTCAAAGTAAATAAAGTTATATCTCTGTGTAAAACACATAGTATATAAACTTATACTGAACTAAACACCTCACATACACAAAAAATGAAAAAAAATAGATGTGGGACAAGCATTATCTATGTATATTTGACACTGCTTTACTAAGGCAATAACTTGAATCCTCAGTAAAAAATAAAGTTGCTTTTAGATTACAATGCACCATCTTCTCAAAGATATATTATTTAATTAAAACAACAGATTTTATTTCACTGAATTTTGTCCATAGGACATAGTTACTCTACAATTCCTTAGCTTAGCAGTCACTTTCAACATTAGAAAAATCATGATAGCTTTTGTGCATCATCCCTGACAAGGGTTTTAAGTCAGGTAGAATTAGTAGAGACTATAATATAGAAAATGGAAGTCCAAAAAAAATTCTCAGACAGATTTCAGCATAATTTTTCGCCACTTGAAGGAATTAAACACAGCAGAGGCATCCCTTTTTATTGCCTCAGGGAACAGAGAAGCCACTCTCAAAAAGAACTCTTCTCTTGGGACTATATCCAAGAGTGGCAGACAAATCTTTTATACTAATAATAATGAACAGTTCAGAGAACTCCTGCTTAGACATCACTTAATAAATCCAATTTTAGCAACATCCTTATTCAAATGAGAACAAATTCCCTGAAGCTTTTACTCCTCACCATATTCACCCTTCCATGTCTTTATTTGAGACTTCCATTTAGATTTTTGGATAAACTTCAACTTTAGCTAATTTAGTGTGCAGTGTCTACAAAAAAAAAAAAATGCCTCCCAATACATTAACACAGAAAGTATATTTGCAAACATTCCATCCACCGTTCTTGTTCTTTTGCCCCTGGGCACAGGGACCATTGCAAATTTTCTTTCCCAGGAGATATTGTTGGGTAAATTTTCTTGCCATTACAATGAATACTTATTTTCTTCCTTTCCTATAGTCAACAACTACCTTTTATTTTGAACAAACCTTTTTGCAGCTCAAATAAGCAAGAATACATAAATACAATTGCATTAGAGAAAGAAAATAGCAAACGTTTATTCATCTGTTCAACAGACATATATTGGGTGCCTACTCTGTGGCAGAATGTTCTAGATTCTTGGGATACATTGAAACAATCATAACTCCTGTTCACCTGGTGGCATAATGGATATGGCCAGGATTTTAAAAAATGCTCACATGGAACACTGCCAGAAGTTCCTGATTTTTTAAAATTATATGGGAAAACTCTTGGACAGTTGTAAGCCCAGGAGTACCATGAGGTGGTTTGTGTTCTCAAAGCATCTTTCCAGATCCCCCAAGCCAAAAGTGAAAACAAAGAGTGCATCATAGAGACAATTATGCAGATCCAAGCAACAGGTGATAGGGATCATCAGAGAGTAGACTACACAATTAGTAGGGTGATTTTATGAAGTGGTCAGGCTTAGTATGTTAGTGTAGAGACGAATCTCTTAAAATGTTAAATTATGAATATTTTTTAATATTTTTGTTTCTTTAATAAATATGTGAAAATTGGAGTAGCATAAAAATTACCAAATAAAGGAATATTTTAAGCTATGGAGATGTTTATAAATTATTGATTAATTTGAATCCTTAAAAAATAAATTCAAGCTATATAAAAAAGTTGTTACAGATATACATTAATAAATCATTCTTTTTTCTATTATAAGTATCATAAGTAGAAATCAAAAGGGATAATTAATAATCATTTATCCTTGAAAACATGTATTATCTTTGAAGCATTACTGGAATCACACTAAAAACACCAGAATACAGGTTAATACTAGGACAATTTTATGTATATAAAGTATCTCTCCATACACAGTCAAGTAATAAACTCTTAAAATTTATACTTCCTTACAAAATACACAAATTTAGCCTATTAAAATATTCCAAATATAACATAGTTAAAAATAATGAAGAAATAGTTCAGAATATCTATTCAATCACATCAGTACATGAGTAAGATATTTCTTACCTTATAGCTTGAGAGTCTAAATCCCAATGACAAAATAAAGTTCTTTAAAGCACAAATGAATATATAATATGCTGTTCTATTTATAAGAGAAATTACTTGGCATACATTTATAAGCTGAAACAAATTTCCATTCACTGAAAATGACAATTTCGTAAAAGGATATGAAGCTTGGCCTTCTATTTTCTTTTTTTTTTTTTTTAAAGATTTTATTTATTTGACAGAGAGAAACACAGCCAGAGAGGGAAAACAAGCAGGGGGGAGTGAGAGAGGAGAAGCAGACTTCTCGGCATGTGGGACTCGATCCCGGGTCTCCCGGACTATGACCTGAGCCGAAGGCAGTCGCTCAACCAACTGAGCCACCCAGGCGCCCCAGACCTTCTATTTTCTATAATATAGTCTTCACTAATTCTTCCTGACTTAAGCTTCTATATAGTCTAGCCATTTAATTCCTAGATATTTATGTTCACACAAAAATTTGTACATAAATTTCATAGCTTCATTTTTAATTGGCTCAAATTTAAAACAAAGTAAATATCCATCAAAAAGTGAGTGGATTAAAAAATTCTGGTATATCAAAGTACAGCATCCTTTCCTGATCAAAAATCTTCATAATGTAGGTTTAGAGGGTACATACCTCAATATGATAAAAGCCATCTATGAAAAACCCACAGCTAATATCATTCTCAATGGGGAAAAACTAAGAGCTTCCCCCACTAAGGTCAGGAACACAGCAGGACTGTCCACTCTCACCACTGTTTTTCAACATAGTACTAGAAGTTCTAGCCTCAGCAATCAGACAACAAAAGGAAATAAAAAGCATCTGAATCGACAAAGTAAAAGTCAAACTCTCACTCTTTGCAGATGATAAGATAATTTATGTGGAAACTCCAAAAGATTCCACTTCAAAACTGCTAGTACTCATATAGGAATTCAGTAAATGTCAGGATATAAAATCAATGCACAGAAATCAGTTGCATTTCTATACACCAACAAGACAGAAGAAAGAGAAATTAAGGAGACAATCCTATTTATAACTCCAAAACCATAAGATACCTAGGAATAAGCCTAACCAAACAGGCAAAGAATATGTACTCAGAAAACTACAAAGTACTCATGAAAGAAATTGAGGAAGACACAAATAAATGCTCATGGATTAGAAGAAAAAATCTTGTGAAAATGTGTATGCTACCTAGAGCAATCTACACATTTAATATAATCCCTATCAAAGTTCCTTCAATTTTTTTTTCAGAGAAATGGAACAATTAATCCTAAAATTGATATGGAAACAGAAAAGACCCCAAATAGCCAGAGGAATGTTGAAAAAGAAAACCAAAGTTGGCAGCATCACAATTCCAGACTTCAAACTCTATTATAAAGCTATAAACATCAAGACAGTATGGCACTGGCACAAAAACAGACACATAGATTAATGGAATAGAATAGAGAGTCCAGAAATGGACCCCCAACTCTGTGGCTAGCTAATCTTCAGTGAAGGAGGAAAGAACATCCAATGGAAAAAATTCAATAATTGGTGTCAGGAAAATTGGACATCCACATGAAGAATGGAACTGGACCACTTCCTTAAACCACACACAAAATCAGACTCAAAATAGACAAAAGACCTCAATGTGAGACAGGAATCCCTCCAAATCCTTGAGGAGAATGCAAGCAGGAACCTCTTCTTTTTTTTTTTTAAAGATCTTATCTATTTGACAGAGGGAAACGCAGCCAGAGAGGGAACACAAGCAGGGGAGAGTGAGAGAGGGAGAGGCAGGCTTCCTGCCAAGCAGGGAGCCCAATGTGGGGCTTTGATCCCAGGTCTCCGGGATCATGACCTGAGCTGAAGGCAGTCACTTAAGCAACTGAGCCACTCAGGCAGACCATGCAGAAACCTCTTCTACCTCAGCCACAGCAACTTCTTCTTAGAAACATCACTGAAGGCAAGGGAAGCAAGGTCAAAAATGAACTATTGAGACTTCATCAAGATAAAAAGCTTTTGCACAGCAAAGGAAACAGTCAACAAAACCAAAGGACAACCGGCAGAATGGGAAAAGATATTTGTAAATGATATATCAGATAAAGGGCTAGTATCCAAAATCTATAAAGAACTAATAAAACTCAATACCCAAAGAACTAATCAAACTCAATACCCAAAGAACAAAAATCCAGACAAGAAATGGGCAGCAGGGCATAAACATGAATCTTGGAACACTCAAAAAATAAAAAATAAAAATAAAAGAAAGAAATGGGCAGAAGGCAGGAACAGACATTTCTGTAAAGAAGACATCCAAATGCCCAAAAGACACATGAAAAAGTGCTCAACATCACTGGGCATCAGGGAAAAGAAAAAAACCATAGCGAGACACCACCTCATACCAGTCAGAATGGCTGAAATTAATGTCAGGAAAAGACAGGTGTTGGCGAAGATGCAGAGAAAGAGGAACCTTTTACATTTTCAGTTGGAATGCAAGCTGGTGCTGCCACTGGAAAACAGTATGGAGGTTCCTCAAAAAGTTGAAAATAGAGCTACCTTATGACCCAGCAATTGCACTACTGGGTATTAACCCTAAAGATACAAATGTAGTGATCCAAAGGGGCACATGCACCTGAATGTTTATAGAAGCAATGTCCACAATAGCCAAACTGCGGAAAGAACCTAAATGTCCACCAACAGGTGAATAGATAAAGAAGATGTGAGAAGCAGGCCTGGGGTTCATGGGGGAATGGAGGGAAAAATGAAATAAGATGGGACCAGGGAGGAAGACAAACCATAAGAGACTCTTAATCTCAGGAAACAAATTGAGGGCTACTGAAAGGGGTGGGGACGGATAGGGTGGCTGGGTGATGGACACTGGGGAGGGTATGTGTTATGATGAGTGCTTTGAATTGTGTAAGACTGGTGTTTCACAGACCTGTATTCCTGATACAAATAATGCATTACATGTTAATAAAAAATTAAAAATTAAAAAAATGTGGTATATTAATAAAATGGAATACCACTCAACAATGAAAAGAAATGAACTACTGATAAACACAAAAATGTGGATAAGTCTAGGAACAAAAACAAGCTGAGTGAAAAAAGCCAGACAAAATATTACATGATTTAATATATAATATTTCACATATATAAAATTCTAAAAAATGCAAACTATAATGACAGGAAGAAGATTATTAGTTGTGGGAAGGACAGTTGGAAATGATCTGCAGGATTGCAAAAGATGGTACTCTTAGGGTTGGTGAATATATTCATTAATTTTATTGCAATGCTCATTTCTGGGTTTATGCATATATGAAAAGTCATTAAATTGTACACTAAATATGCACAATTGATGGCACATCAGTTAAACTTCACAAAAGTATTAAATTGCGTCATTAATTAACATGTTAAGTATTAGTCAATGGAACTACTTATAAATGGAGTAATAGGAGAAATTATGAACAAGAATAATTATGTTAATTATAAGTTAATGTATCAATAGAAGCTATAGTAAATCATAATATTAAATAGTAATCTTCATCATATCACATATATCCTATTAGCTGTAACTTTTTTTCTTCTATTTTTATTTATGTCTTGGCTTTTTTCACTGCTTAATAAATGAGATATATGGGAACTGTTATACAGTTTTAGAAAGCTTCATAATTCCAAAACCAGTAAATAAATGGGATGAGAATAGAAAATCTTTGGGATTTAAAAAATGCTTTGCCTTGGAAATTAAGGAGTACACTTGTCATGACTGATGAGGGCCGGGTAATGTATAAAGTATTGAATCACTATATTGTACGCCTGAAACTAATATAACATTGTATGTTGACTAACTGGAATTAAAATAAAACTGTACAAAAAATGAAATAGAATATCTTTGGCCATAAAAGATAAAAATAAATAGAGAATACTTGCCTGTACACCTGCCTCTAATTATTTAAATATGGAATACATCATATAAACACAGTACATTAATGTACATATGTTAGCTTTACAATTAGCAAACTATTTTATAAAAATTAACTTAACCATCATTGAGACAATCATATCCCCTGCTCATAAGATACTTAACAAATCTATCTATATATAAACTCTTAAGTTTACTTGCTGTCAGCGGGTCATCCATATTGAAAAGTTAATTACGTCATCAGAAAAGGCACATTGCAGTGAAATACAGTTACCAAGAACAGAGAGTGACCTTTGCATTTTAATAGTAAGTATGTGATTAATTCCAGATGTCTATTTCAATTAATAGCTATAATTTGGATATTTTGCCTTGATTAAAAAAAAACTTAATAGGGCAAAGACAGACAATTTGTAATCAGAACTGAATTATTCACTACTACAATTCATTCCACAGATTCTTAGAACAATGTATTCTTCAAATATTTACTGATGTGATGCTGATAAAAAAATTCACCTCCTGGAATAGCATATTGGTTATGCATCATTGTGGATGATTAAGAAGAAAATGCAACACTTTTTTTCTGGCATTAAATAAAAATTTCTGAACCAGTATTTGATAGTGTAAAAAGATGTGCAAACTGACCATCAATAGAATATGAAATATGAAAAAAGTATAGATAAAATATTTCAGAAATAAAGGCAGATTTGTGATCACTGGTTATTCCATAGGAGAAATGCAGTAAAATAATGTAATATTAGCTGTAACTTATTTTATATTTTATTTTTTTAGCCATAACTTATTAGAGAATAGTCAAAAAGCAAAGAGACAAGGAAGAACTTCTATTAAGTTGCAAAGTAAAGTTTAGGTAAGCTAGAAGAGGAATTTTCTTATTGTGAGTTGTAGAAATAATAGAATATTTAAACTTTCTTTTCTTCTTATGAAAGAATGATCAATGGATTGAGATGAGAGTATTTTCTCTTATAGTCATCTTAGATGCATTTTTTTTTCCATTTCCCATGCATGATTTTGTTAATGAAGTGGTCTCTTATAGTCAGCAATCATTTTGCCAGAAATGATAATTTTGTCAGTAGTAATTCTATTTAGTTACACACACACACACACACACACTTTAATGTGTATTGTATTACCAGGTTAATTACTGATGCATTATTGGGACAATTAAAAATTAGAGACTCCTAGGATGCCTGGGTGGCTCAGTCAGTTAAACGTCTGCGTCCCGCCCAGGTCATGATCCCAGGGTCCTGGGACCCAGTCCCGCATTGGGGTCCTTGCTCAGTGGGAAGTCTGCAGCTCCCCCTGCTTGTGCACTCTTTCTCTCTCTGACAAATACATAAATAAAATATTTTTAAAAATAAATAAAAAAGAGAGACTCCTTTTGATGTAGCAACTTTTATGAGCTGTGGAAATTTGGGGTACCATATTATGAAACAAGGAATAGAATATTTTCTACAACAAATCTATAAATATTTATAGATAACCTATGACTTTTCAGGTTTTTCCCTCTTTGTATTTTTCTGCATTGTAATCTTAGATATCACTTGTGAAAAGAACTTTGTTAAAAATCTGCCTACAATTACCGAAATCCTAAAATGTGAAGCAAATTGCTTCTTATGTAGTTGATACAGTATTAGCAGGGCCAACTATAAAATAATAATTGCATATAACTTGTGATAAAATACACATTATGGAATTCCAAATGAAAAAATCAAACTTTAATTTAGAGGAGAATAAAGGTTTATGCACAGTTGCTTATGTGGAGAAATAACATCATATGTTATTTAAAAATTTGTTCAAGCACTCAAATGTCTAGATCACATGAGGATAATAATTTATATCACTTTTTACATCTACTTTTGCTATATACCGAAAAATAAAACTCACAACTTGGTATTGACTGTGATAGACCATGCTTGCGCCATACTGAGAAGGACAGCTGAGCTGAATCAAGGACAACTGTGCAAGCCAAGTTCAAAAGGAACTGACTTGAAGAGCAATTTTACCACAGGCCACAAGTGCACCAGTTCATTGACTGCAAGCTCTTTAGAACTGCCTGTGCTCATGCCGAATTATACGGGGGGGGGGGCAGAAGTCGTGGGAGGGGGAGGGAAGTCATCACATTTAGAGCTCCAAAGCATATTAACACTCTTTCTGCAAAGCTCACCATCTTTCAGACATGCTTACCTCAATGCTTTTTGATAAATTGCTTAGTCAAAAAAAAAAAAACAAAACCACAAACTTGAGAATGTGCTACACAACCCTAGTTGTACTTTAGTTGTCAGTATGTAGAAAACTTTGATCATCTCTTACTGCACAAATGTGCTCTGGGTGACGGTGGAGTTAAGGATAAAACAAATGACTGATAGCATAGTGATGGTGCAGAATGTGATGCCTTTTAGGTGCGAATGTTTTGGGGGGAATAATTTTTCCCACTCCCCTTTCAGACCTCAATTCAAAAGTGGGTTCTCAGTGTGGTTTTCCCTAAATACAGGTCCTACCACTTATACTACTGTAACTACATTCTAATTCGAAATTACTCATCACCTTAGTGATGTGTCTGTGTTACCTACTAGAAGTATATCTTATAATGGCCGGCCACGTGTTTGGCTCATTCAACACTGTGCCCTAGGGGAATTTTTTTGCCACATATTAGACACTCAGTACATATTTGCTGAATATGTGTATGCATAGATTTTGTAAGTAAAAAACTTGATAGACCACTAGTATAGTAGAAAAACGGGGCGCCTGGGTGGCTCAGTCATTAAGCATCTGCCTTTGGCTCAGGCCATGATCCCAGGGTCCTGGGTGGCTCAGTCAGTTAAGCATCCAATTCTTGATCTGGCTCAGGTAATAATCTAAGGGTTGTGAGATCAAGCCCCGTGTCAGGCTCTGCACTCAGCGTTGAGCTGGTCCCTCTCCCTCCCCCTGCTTATGCTCTCTCTCTCAAATAAATAAATTAAACCTTTTTTAAAAAAAAAAAAAATGTAAATGCAGAGATACGTGAGATTAGACATGTGCTCTGGGGATTTGAGGAGATGTCAGAGCAGCTTTGGGCCTTATATACAATTTTCCAGTCCTAGAGTGATGGAGCACTGGGGCCTGGTATACAGTAAAGCTCTCCTAGGCTGACTCAGAAAACCTCTACCCCCAGCCTAGATGGCAGATGACTGTGGTCACAAAATTAGATCCAGGTTCTTCTGGAGAACCACCATGATTCCAACAGAATCACAATAAATTGATCATTATAAACCACTAGTTCAGTACTATTCTATTATTCAGTGTAGTAGTCCCATAGGTCTGTCATAACAAAATAGCACAGTCTGAGTGGCTTAAACAGGAGAAATGAATTTTCTCATAGTTTTTAAAACTGAAAGTCCAAGATCAAGGTGCTATCAGGCCATTTTTTTCATAAGGTCTCTCTTCTTGGCTTACATATGGCTGCCTTCTAGCTGTGTTGTTTTTCAGTTTTTCTATTTTTTGGTTTTTTTGGTAGCATTCTATTTTGTCCTTCATTTATGTCTTTGCCCATATCACAGTGTTACTTATCATAGCTTAATCTGTATAGCTTATTAAAAATGGTGTCAGGGGAATTTCCTCCATTAGACTTTTTTTCTAATGTTGATTTATTTAAAAATAATGTTTTTAATTTCCAAAGACATTTTTCCCTGAGTTTTTTCTTTAGTTATTTTTGCTTAACTGTATTGTGGGCCTAGAATGCTGTTCATAAGATACAATCCTTTAAAGGATTCTGTATTTGATATTTGATCACCAATAGCTTTCACACCCCACAACCCCCTTCCTGTTTTTGTACTATGTCTGGTCAAGGAGATATATCTTGCAGACTCCTTGCAAACACTCAGGCTTGGACTCCTCCACAGGAATCCTCACTGTGATCCCCTATTCTAATCACTAAACCAGAGAGTCCTACTACATGAGCAGCAAATCTTTGCATGTCTTCTTGATGCATTGTGGCATCATTAGTCTTGGCATCTGAATCATTCTGAAACCCTGGTTGTTGTGTATCTTTTTCAAATCGTATTGCATTCTATTTATATTGTCCAGCCCTCTCTCAAAACACTTCTTGACATTAAAAAACAAAACCCTATATTATTAGAAATTACTGCATATTTGGTAATGTTTATTTTATCCATTTCTTTGTTTTGCTGGCTCTTATAGTAAATAATGTTCCTACAGTTAGGTTCCTCAATAAATAATTTGTGCTTATACAATGTGATTAGTATATATGTATATGTTATCTATATACATATATTATATGTGTAATATATATAGTGAAATAATTACCACAATAAAGTTAGTCTGTCAATAACACATATCCATAACCTCACATAGTTACCATTTTGTGTGTGTGTGTGTGGTGAGAACTTCTAAAATCTATTCTCTTAGCAACTTTCAAGTACACAGCACAGTTAACTACAGTCATCATGCTCTACTTTAGATCCTAAGAACATACTCGTTTTACAGCTGGAGATTTGTACTCATGGACCACTTTTCCCTATTTTCCCTTCTTTATATCCCCTTGCCCTGTCAATAACTAATCTACTCTCTGTTTCTATGAGTTCAGGGTTTTTTGTTTTTTGTTTATTTTAGATTTCACATATGGTGAGATCATAAAGTTGGTCTTTCTCTGCCTGACTTATCTTACTTAGCGTAACACCCTCAGAGTCCATCCATGTTTTCCCAAATGGTAGGATTTCCCTTCCTTTTTTATACCTGAGTAATATTCCATTGTCTATATACCCCAAAGTAGGATTAGTGGATCATATGGTATTTATATTTTTAATTTTTTATGGAGTCTGTATACAGTTACCCATAATGGCTGTGCCACTTGGCATTCCCACCACGGTGTGCGAGTCTCCTTTTTTCCAACATCTTAGCCTGTACTTGCTATCTCTTGTCTTATTTTGATAGTAGCCATTTTAGTAGGTGTGAGGCAATCTCTCATTGTTTTCATCTTTATTTCCCTGATGATTAAGGAAGACCACTTTTAAGAGGCCAGGTAGGGGCAAAACACTGCACTTAATTGCCTTTCCCCAGAACACAACCTAACCTTCTGTATTTTAAGCTACCTTTTTACTGTCATCTACTACATCTTAACTTGAGAAAAGCTCTCTATGCAGCACCTGGGCTTGGTTTCTGTAGAGTCACAGCCATAATTTATCTCCTGCTACAGCAACTAAAAAAAGGACCAGGTTATAAGGAAACATGATTTATTGTTTGTTCCACTATACCTATAGCATTCTTAGGGGCTCCTAGTAACATTTGTGATATGACTCCATTACCATTTTACTCTAGATAGTGCATTATAAGTCTAAGTAATTAAGTGATATTCTTGTTATGTTCAAATAACCCTGTGAATTTGAAAATTACCAATATAATCAAGCATTTTTTCACTTATGCTTTAAAAGCTGATGCTTTGTTTTATATTTTTAATACCATTTGTTTATTTTTATATAATGTTCAAAAAAGAGATAACTAAACATTGAAAGGACTTTGTTTTTTTAAAAAAAGCATGATTCAATGTTGACCCCATTTATTTTTTTGCTATACTAAGTGATCATTTATATTCAGTTCATAGCTGTAATAACTATTTCAAAGAGCAGCGGGTGTCAAAATGCATTTTAGAATGACAAAAATTTTATTGTTTATAAAACAAACAGGTTACCGCTACAATCAATAGATGAGATACACAACTGTTTAATTATTTTATAATCCTATTTAATTCTATAACTCAAAATATTTGACTAGACAGCTGCAGACACCAAGAATATAAAGGTTAGTTATATTCATTTTTATCACTATGTAAAGCATATTATCTACTTGTTTATGCTAATTAATGTGTGATAAAGTACATGCTAAATTTAAGGTATAGAATAACAATGAAACCCTTTTGCAATCATGTGATTTATAAATTAAAATTATAAAAATATCTAGTTTATTGACTTTTTAAAAAAGATTTTATTTATTTCATAGAGAGAGAGCATGAGACAGGGACGGGTTATAGAAAAAAGCAAATTCCCAGCTGAATAGGGAGCCCGATGAGGGGTTTGATCCAGAATCATGATCTGAGCAGAAGGCAGTCCCTTAACCAATTGAACCACCCAGATACTTTGATTTATTGACCTTTTGAACAGAATATATAGCAATAATCTTATTGGTTAGAAGAATGCCTGGAATTAAAAAATTATCATAGGAAATATTACTATTTCTAAAATGTGTAAAATACACCTGTATACTAATGAAAGTGGTTACTTTGAATGCTAAAATTTTGTACATATGGAAAATTGGTTCTATTTGTATGAAGCATGTCTGATACATTTAGTGTCTGAGAGATTGTGAAATCTTAACAAAAAGAATGTCTTCTGAATTGGAAGTTAACATATATTCTTGTGGGGCTCTTTTTAAGTAAACATTTTTTTTCTTTTCTTTAATATTATCCTTTCTGAGAATTTTCTGGGGACCAATGAACTTTAGTGAATAACTGAAGTTATCTTAAAGGATTGCAATCAACATAATCTAGCTAAAAAATGAGTTCAGGTTTTGAAACTAGAAAAATGTTAGGTAAAGTATTGACTCAAACATTTAAGAAACATTAAATCTTGGTTGATATATTATTTAGCCTCACTTACCTCATCTGAAAATGGGCAAGATGCTTGTCTTAAAGGATAGTAAATAAAATTATATACTGGGACAAAGTACATATGGAGCAAATATCATTATCTCTCTGTATATTTATGTTTTCTCAAAAATTGAGTATACCACTATATCTATTTGGACACACTTTTAAACTGATATATCTTACATTGAAATGAAACTATAGTCTCCTTCTCTCATTTGAAAAGTAATAATGAGATGCAGATACATTTGTAACTATATATATTTTAATATTTATTTTATATATTTATGTAACTATAAACTTTATGTTTATTCACATATTATAATATTCAATATCTATTAAATTTATAATTATACTATATATAAATTTATATTAATATAATCTCTGATGAATAGTTATATATATCCGTATCTATCTATATATAAAATCTCCAGTGTGCCTTGTTGTGGACAAATAAAGCAAGTCTAATTTTATTTTAGTAAGATAGACTATATCTGAATTAAGGGTTAAATAAAACAAATTTAAGTGACATTAAATTTTTTCTAATGGAAAAAGCACACAGAAAAGTAAGAAAATATTGATTGCAATTCTTCAAGATCAAGTAGCCTGGGATAATAATTGAAATCATGGCACATTTCCTTAAATAAAAACAATTTTATTCATATTTCAATACAAAAATTCACGTTTTGATTTAACTCCCACCTTCATTCTTTAGGCTGAGAAATTTCCCCAGGTAGTTTGAAGCTTTACCACATATTCAGGTCATTCTCTGTGACTCTCATCCATGTCTGTATGTTACAATCACCTGGGAAGCTCTATAAATAACAGATGCCTGGGTCCTACCCTTCAAGATACTGATTTAATTGGACTGGGTTACGTCCAGGGCATGAGGGTTTCTAACAGCTCCCAAGTGATACTAAAGGGCAGCCAAGGGAGAGATAAAGTGATCTAAGAGATTATTTTCTTCAAATACTAGGCTTAGTCAAGATACTTAAAACCTTCAAACTTACTGTATTTTTATGATCATTATTTACATACAGCTGCACCAATATTTTAAAATTAGTGAGTCAATAACCTTTAAGCCTACCAGTTAAGAGACATATATTTAACACACCTTTTCTCTAATCAAGGAGTATAATATAATTTAAAACAAAATAGTTGATGATAATGTCCCTTTCCCAACTCAAAACATAATTATGGTGTACTTGTTCATTCTTTATTAAAACACAAATAACTAAACAAGTTGAAATTGTTATGACTATACTTATATGTGCTTTAAAACTACTTTGTATGGAATTCTGTACTGTTTGGTGAGCCATTTCCCAATGGGAGGCTCTTCAGTGGTTCATTATTATTAGGTGGTTCTGTTAAAGTAAGTGTAACATCCACTCATTATGTAATGCTGCCTATGAAAAACCACAAGAGCCCCAAATTAGCGTTCTAAGGTATTGTTTTAATGATGGCAATTATGATGATGGTAATGTGAATGCTTTCTAGGAGCTAAAGAAGATAGTTTTACTTTGAAGAATGTTAAGACAGAGCAAATGATTCATATTAATGAAACAGCCGGATAATCTTGTCAGGTGAACTGTAACACCTTGTGGGACTATTAGAAACTGTGTTAACTTGGTTCTCTTCCTATTTCCTTAAAGCAAGTTTTAATTTATGTTATGTAAATTTCCCACACTGAATTAGACTGAAGTCAGTTCTGGATACTCTAACTGTTCCAGCAGTCATGAATTCAGATCTCTGAAATTTGTCTACAACATCCTCCCTTAACCCACACGCCCGTGGC
Source organism: Spilogale gracilis (assembly GCA_004023965.1). Classification (NCBI taxonomy): domain Eukaryota; kingdom Metazoa; phylum Chordata; class Mammalia; order Carnivora; family Mephitidae; genus Spilogale; species Spilogale gracilis. Next base: position 16,503 of record PITA01013174.1, read on the forward strand.
GCGCGTGCATACACACACACACACACACACACACACACACACACACACACCACAAAGAGAGGAAACAATGGTAGCAAAAAAGCATCAAAAACAAATAAAATTCCCCACAAAACAACAAAATAAACCTCATAGAAACAATAAAATCAGACATATGTAGAAAAATTGGATACAAGTAAAGGTTAAAGAAACATTATTGTTTATAAGAGATGGATAAAAATAAACTCGGTCATACATCAAAATGATTACTCTGAATAATGTTTCTTACCTGCCTGCCTTAAGCTAGAGTACATGGGGACAGGAAGGAAATAAAAGGGAGAATTTCTTCCTATATTCAAACCTTTTCATATGGTTTTTGATTGAGGTGTGGAAAAGGATGTCTGTCTAGGGATTTGTTTTTTTAATATTTTATTTACTTATTTGACAGAGAGAGAGATCACAAATAGGCAGAAAGGCAGGCAGAGAGAAGGGAAAGCAGGCTCCCCGCTAAGGGGAGGGCTGGATGTGGGACGTGATGCCAGGACCCTGAGATCATGACCTGAGCCAAAGGCAGAGACTTAATCCTCTGAGGCACCCAGGCACCCTGTCTAGGAATTTTTAAAGATAGATTGCCATTTATTTGGGCTGGTCTATTGTAGCATTGTGAACATGAACACAACATAGAGCATGAGTCTATGATCAGATGATCAGAGTTCAAAATGAGTACAGCAACTTTCACCAATCTATATTTCTAAATGTAAATTGCTTAGAATGAGGCATTTACATCTTTAGAGAATGGGATAGGATTTAATCTTTTCAAGCACATCTTTCTTCCAAGGGTGAATGCACACCATTTTACATTTCTGAAAACAAATAAACAAGACCAAGTGAACATGGATTTCACAAAATTTTACTCAAATTAATTCCAAATATTAAAATAACGTACTTTTTATGTTTTTAAAAACAGTACCTATTTATTCATCCAGACTTTAAATATATACCTAAAGTTTCCCAGCAAGGCCACTTTGGGTGATATTAAGAGAAAGAGATTCTCTTTCACAGACCTAAGACATATTTTTATTAAGACACTCAAAATTATTTATTAAGGGACTAGTCTGTTCCAGGCAGTCTTCTAGTTTCTACGAATATAGCAATAAACAACACAGACGCATTTCCTGTCCTCGTGAATCTTGTAATTTTCTGACTTCTGAGTAAGTTTATTTTCAAAAACTTCTTAGGATAGAATTTTTCTTAATGGTGTCATTATAATCAAATCCTGGGAATCCTGGGTGGCTCAGACGGTTAAGCATCTGCCTTTAGTTCAATTCATAATTCCGTGTTCTGGGATATAGATCTGCTTTGGGCTCCCAGCTCAGGTCTGCTTCTCCCTCTCCTTCTGCCTCTCCCTGTGCTTATGCTCTCTCTGTCTCTCTGTCAAATGAACAAATAAAACCTTTTTTAAAAATAAAAAAAATGAAAAATAAAACTATAATCCCTACATTTCCATAAAAATTTTCACATAGTGAATAGTATAACCAACAGCTACTTGATACTAACCCTTAAAAATAAAAAGAGCTTTATTTAAGACATTTTCTTTAAATTTATGTATAAAATAGAATTACTAAAAATAACTTACAATGTAACAATTAACAATTATATCTTATAATTAACAACCATAATAGAGCTAATTCAAAAATAATCTTAATATGTTCCCTATTTATAACAAACTTAATGTTTAAGATTATCCCCAATATGTTTTTTCTTTCTTTCTTTTTTTTGAGGTAAGGGTGGGCAGAGGGAGAGGAAGGGATAGAATCTTAAGCAGGCTAGCACCCAGCACAAGCCTGATATGGGTCTGGATCTCACAACCCTTACTTAAATCATGACCCATGCTGAAATCAACAGTCCAACACCTAACTGACCAAACCACCCAGGTGTCCTACTCCCAGCATGCTTTGTTGCATATCACAACCTCCAAAAATATCAAGGACTGACATTGCCATTTTGATTAAAAAAAAAAAAAAAGCTGACAGTTTTATGATGTCAATAAATTGCAAATGAAAAAATACTATTACAATGGTTTTTTAACTTAGACTTGTTCATTTTCTTAGTTTAAATATAATTTCAAGAACTAGTCATGCTTATATGCCTACCATATAGTTTTGTAAAAATAAATAAAGTTTTATTATATTTCTGGTAGCTGATCTTTCCTAAGTCTAATTATTTGAATTGATTGTGCCCCTGTTTTGCAGCATCGAAACAGAAGTGCTACTCTGAGAGAGTAAGGAAACCCTAAGGAAACAGCATGGACAAGGCACTTAGCTACCACTCTAATAGCATGCTAACTTTTTTTTTTTTAATACACAAGTCTCCTGGACTAGAAAGGAGAGCTACATAATTCAACATAATAGATAAACCATCAGTATTTATAATCAGGGTGTGATAACCAAAGAATCTGCCTCTAAGGGGTAATATATACAGAGGGCCACCTGGGACTCTTGGGAAATATCTAGGGCAAGACAGTTCACCAACTTGCCAAGCCCAGTTGATCTGGGATCAAGAAATACATCTTGTGTTCATATGATCTTGGTCCATCTACCTCTTAATATCCTTCCAAAAGTTTTATACTCATCCCATGATGATCTATGGTCTAATTCATTGTTTCTATGAATCATTCTTGTTAAACTTTTCACTTTATTTTAAATAATTTCTTTTCAGGTAAATTGTAATCATTGAGATCAGATACATATGCTCCTAAACTGTACTCACAATGCCTACCCTGGTAGTATGTATATAATATTAATTTGAAATATATCCCATGTTTCCCACATAGTCTTTTAAAATCATCTCTCATCTCTCTTGGACCCATAGTGTAAGGTCTGGAGGTGTACTAAATATATTCCTTTTCTCTCATCATAGCAAGGAGACCAATAACTACTCTACTTTACCCCAACCCTCACTATTGTGAAGCTAATGACAACAGTCTATGTCACATATTGTCCTTTTTTGCCCCAGTTATTTATAGATCCCTACTCCAATACCCTTCATTCTCTGGTGACTTGGTCACCCAGCTAACTCTATGTTTCCCACACTATTCATGTTATAATTTTCAGTTATTTCACATCTGCATACACTGTGTTTTCAATATCTACTTAGACAATGATTTTTGAAGAATTTTCCTTCAGTGACCATTTGGGTACATTAGATCAGTCTTTCAGACTGAATTACAGGTAGCAGCTTACTTTTCCTCACTGTTTACTACCATCATTCTATCTTCCAGTTAATCCATCGATACTACCATTATTTTCCCATTCTTCGAGCCCTCATACCTCTCTTTCTTTCATACCTGACTTAAATTCAATGATAACTCATTCCAATCTCTCACTTGTGCCTAAAGTCTCAGCACAGTTACCCATTCCTTCTGTTTTGTTTACTGAAAAAAAAATGTGTTATTATATTATTATAACAAATTATCTGTCTTTAAGTCATCATTAAATAAGTGAACTTGAAGGAGAAAAACTTAAATGTGTTGAATCATTTCCCTTGAATATCCTGACCATAGAACTCAAGAGCGCCTTAGGGCTGTTTGATGATCCTATTTATTTTCCTACTCCATTCACTCTCTCATTACTCTGGATAACTATTCAAATTATTCTCTGCGCTATGAAACCACAGCATCTTCCTATGGATGTACATCCATAGTTATTTCTTATTTCACTGTCAAAGTAGAAAAAACATGAAGAAAATGACTGCATTTTCCCTATTACTTCTCCATAAGCAATATTCTTATTTGCATAGAAACATGTTATGATTTCTCCTAGACTAAAGGCAAAATTTAAAAAAAAAAGCATATTAAACACCTTTTACCCTGTCTTGTCCTCTAGCTAGTGCCTGATTTGTCTATCATTCTTGTCTCATATTGTCTAAACTCTTCTCCATTCTCTTTCCAACTAAGTCTGATTAGGCTTTGCTTTTCTCACTTTAGAGAAATATCACATGCCATCATCTCCTCCACTCATCCAAATCCAGTGGTCAATCATCAGTTCATATCTAAGTTGACTTAGTTGAATTACTTCACACTCTATTATTACTTCTATTCCTTCTAGAAGCGTTTAATTTCCTAAACTATGACACCATTCTTTATTTATTTTGCTTCTATGACACTGGCAGCTGCTTCTCAGTCTCCTTTGCTTATCCTTCCTCATTTTATGGCCCTCATAGCTCTGGAATATCTAAGAATGCAGACATCAAACCTGTCCTGTTATTTCTGCACTCACTTCCTAAGTTATCCCAAGCAGTTCAACACCTATAAATGTCACTCGTAAGTTTTATGGCTCTGATATATTCACTATTCCCAGTTGTGTTTCTGTATCTAGCACACCATAAGTCCTTATTAAATACTTGTTAAATGGAAGTGGAGATGAATGAGACCTAAAATATCAGATACTTTTATATAACACACTGTTGAGACTCTTAGTGGTAGAGTCAGTGCTGGTTTTTTGACTTCTAATCTTGTGATGAGGCCAAATAAGGAAATCACTCTTTTCATTCCATGTTTATTTTTTAAATGGTCTACTTTTTTTTATTCAAAATGGCACTTGTCAGATGGCTGATGCCTTTAAGCTTGAATGTCAGCCATAAAACATTCCATTTGTAGGCAACATAACACTCAGAAATATTAAATTTCTTTTTAATTTTGATAATGCATTGAATGACTTGAAAGGTCAGAATATTTGCCAATTTTGATTTCATAAAAAATGAAGTCTATAGACAAATAGATGACAATATTACTTCCACATAATTTTAAACATAATTAAGTAGAACTTCACTTTTTATTTTGAATTAAAATATAACTATTATCAAGTTGGTAACTAGTACCAAGTTGGGAAAATTATTGGGATCTCTCTAAGCCTTACTTTCTCCATTGATAAAATAGAAAAAAATAATAATAACTTAATAACTTAATAATAATAGTAACTCTCAATAAGTTGTGAAAATTAAATATATTAGTGTATGCAAAATAGTTTGGAATAGTATCTGACATAATAAAGGTCCTTTAAAATATATCATTATGATTTTATTAAGTTTTTAGTTAATTTAAGCTGACACTAAGTTAAAATTACATTTATTGAGTATACTGATGACATCATGATTTATTAATGTTGGAATATATCTAGATTTAAAACTGTAGTAGCTGAACCAGTTCTTATGTTTCCTGATACCCTTTCAATGTTCATTTTTTTTAGTAGCTAATGTAATGTATTTATTTATTCTACTTATTTTTTTATGTTTTACTTGAATCATAAAATCACAATTTGACTTCAGAATACAGTATTCCTAGATTAGTTTCTGTTTTACGGAGCTGTCTTTATAAAGGAAGAATAACAATACACATTAAGCATAATTATGTCATATACTATCCAGATCAGTCTATCGTTTTCCCGACTGCCTCCCTTGGCCATTACTATAACATATTTCAGCAAATGTTAAAACATACATATAGTTTCTTTAGTCATAAATTCATTTTTAGTTTTGACAGTAAGAATGTCTGCTTATATTCAAGAGAATATGTCTTTTGATCCTCCGTTCACCTGCCATTTTTCAAGTTTATTCTGATTGATTTAATTAATTCTCTGTGAAATGAATTTCTTTCATGTCTGCAGCATTTCTTGTGTTTGTTACAGCTGTTTTAAGTTAATTTAAAATGTAGGCTAAGTACATTAATTACCAAGAATTCTGGTACAATATATGGTGACCTCTGGAGAAGTACTTATTTTAGAAAATATACTTTGTTATTACATATTGACTTAGAAAAGCACTATGTTATCTCAAGTGTTCCTTGAATAAAATTTATAGAATAATGAGTCACCTTGAAAAAATATGCCAGATGGTGAAGGAACTGAGAGGTAGGAGGACCAGTTAGGTTAATGAGAAATGCATTGATGATTCTAGGACATTTTTATGAATTCTTAGAGCGGGTTTAGTCAGCACAAGTAAAAAGAAGCTTAATATTTAAAGAGTAATATTTTCTTTAACATCTACTAAGCAAAGCATTATGCCACCTCCAATATCTTCAACTAGAAAAGTAGACTAGTGTCATAACCATTTAGTGTTTGCTGTGAATAATTATATACTATACGATAAATTACATAAACAGAATTAGTGAACATAGCTAAAAGTAATGAACTTAACTATTGATTACCTATTGATTATCAAAATAAATTGATTATATATTTTAAAATATCAGGTTTTCTTCTTAGTTGCTGGAAATTTTACTTCCTCTTTATTACAACAAACTTAATAACTTGCTTAGTTAAATGCATTTTGCATCTATTTAAACTGTTCATATGATATGTTTTCGCATGTAAGGAACCAGATATTGGTAGATAGTTTAATTCAAAAGAGAGTTCAGAAATTAGAAATTTAGCAAAATTTCCAAGCAGCTTACATCAGGCACTCCTTCAAATCAAGCACTAAATAAATCAACTCAATCAAGCTATGTCAACAACTTTTGTTCTCCTCATTTATTCCATAAGGCAATTGAAAATCCATGAGATTTGTAAGGTATTGACCATAATATTTGCATCTTTTATATTTCAATGAATCTTTTCCCCTACACATGAGTGCTCCCCAAACAAACTCATGATATTTTGTCTTAAATACCTCTGGTTTTAGAGTACTTAAATTTTTTTTCCCTTTTTCTTCAAAGTCTTAAAATATTTATTCAATAACTCTAGGCACAATGATATATACAAGCCTATTTTATATACTGAAAACTCCCAGTACTTTCCTTTGCCTCATTTTATGGGAAATTGTGTTTTGAAATTTGCTTGAAATATTCATTCTATTCTATTATCAGCCAAGAATGAAATCTTGCCATTTATAGCGACATGGATGGAGCTAGAGAGTATTATGTTAAGTGAAGTAAGTCCATCAAAGAGAAATACCATATGTTTCACTCATATGTGGAATTTAAAAACAAAACAAACGAACAGAGGGAAAAAAAGAGAGAGAGTGGCAAACCAAGAAACAGACTCTTAACTGTAGAAAACAAGCTGATGGTTACCAGAGGAGAGGTGGGTGGGGTGATGGGTGAAATAGATAAAGGGGATTAAGGAGTGCACTTGCACTGATGAGCACCGGGTGATGTATGGAAGTGTTGAATCACTATATCCTACACTAGGAACTAATATTACACTGTATGTTAACTAACTGGACTTTAAATAAAAACTTAAAAAAATAACTCTAGTGTTTTATGTAGTAAAATTCCTTTTCCTGTCACCTATATATAACTAGAATTGAATGATAAAAAAATAATTTTTCCTACATATTCAACAATTCTTTGTATCTCTTACTCCACTATTATGGATATAGTCACTAAGCAAATGTATTCATCTTCCTACTTTCCCTTAGGAGTGAAGGTTCCAAGTTTAAGAACTACAGTCTTTATAGGAAATGTGGAAATTTAGTCAGCATATTAAAATACAAAATCCCTACTATACCTACAGGGGAAAAAAAAGACACATTTCCTTGACTCAATTTTTTTTTTAAAGATTTTATTTATTTGACAGAGTGAAACACAGCTAGAGAGGGAACCCAAGCAGGGAGGGTTGAGAGAGAGAGAAGCAGGCTTCCCATCGAGCAGGGAGCCCGATGCCTGGCCCAGCCCGGGACTCCGGGATCATGACCGGAGCCGAAGGCAGGTGTTTAACAACGGAGCCACCCAGGTGCCCCACCTTGACTCAATTTTTTACGTTAAAGAAAAATCTATGGATTTGAGGTAGCATGGGAGAGGGGAGGAACAAGTGAAAAACAGGACAGAGGTGGGTCAAAGTAGGTTTATGTTTTTTCTCTCTTTTGTCTTCAAAGGTGTTAAGAGCCTCTAAGCTTATACATTTTATAAGCCTTTCATTTCTCATAAAGCCACGAAGCATGGTCTTATTCTACCATAGTTTATCTGGAGGAAAAGTGATTTGAGAAATGAGCTCTTTTACATGTGACAGTATTATGTGGATAACTAAAGTTTGTACTATTAGATGTTTAAATAAGGAAAGAAAACAGTGCTATGAGCTGCTGTAATCTACAATTTCATGCAATGGTGCTTGCACAGATCAGTTTGGGTTCCACTTCTAGAATATCCAGGGAGGCGGATATGTTAATGTTTATATAGAAAATGGCAGAAGATTACTTTAAGTAATTGAAGAATATGACAAATGAGGAATTAAAGAACCTCATTTTCAAGCTCCTAATGTTTCCTTGAAGATGATGCCTCAGGTAAAAAGCAATGTTAGTTTTTCACCTCATTTCACTGATGCAGTGGTAATTCACAAAAGTGCTTCTGTGAATTGTGAAAGTATGTTCAGGTGTATGAATTTGAAGGCATCCAAGCATTCAGAATTTGCTTCAAGCTGCATTTTTGTTTATATCAGAAAGCCTTTGAGACACAAGTGGTTAAATGAAGAACAATTAGAAGCAGGGTGAGATTGAATAAGCATAATAAAAGTACAGAATGATGCCTCAACATTTTCTGGTAATGAATATTTATTATGTTCTTTTCCTGCTTGTACAAATATATATTTCTCTGTGTGTTTGATTAGCTCTAGTACTTTAAATAAATTTTTAAATGTTTTAATGTTAATACCTAACTTCCATTTAAAATTTATCTTTATTCAAATGATTCATTCCATCGTATACATGATAAGTTTTTACTCTAGACCCAGGACTGTTCTATAATGTTTGATTAATTTTTTTATTCTTCCAGAATGCTGAATAGTTCAACAATTTAAATGAGACATATCAAATTTTATCTCTGTTTCCCTAAACTTACAAATTCAGTTATTCTTAAGGTAGGAACACAATGAAAAAGAACACAAATGATTAAAATGGCATGATTTGAATTTAAATTCCATCTTTAGAGCATGAAAGGGAAGTAACAGTTCTCATATCTTGCTAATATATTTGATGATCCTCAAGTTTTTAAAATAAAAAGTAAATTTTCCTACCTTCCTTTGTTTGCTTCTTTAGCCTCTTACTTATTCTTGCTTTGTGACTTTTTTGTTCCTGTAACTTTAGTCACACAAAAATTATTAAATATCTTTAATAGTAATATTAGCATATTAATGTTTAATTAATATTCAATAAAATTTAAATATTATTAAAATATTATTTTCAAACATATATTGCATTAATATACTTTGATTTACACTGTATATTATGAGTAGCCTCTGCACATACTTATGCCCTGATCTTATTGAAGTTTATTTTTAACAACTGTTATGATCAGATATTCTAGATTTACTGTCTTTTTTACTGTGGGTTTTTTTTTTTTTTTTACTAGATTTACTTGTTTATTTTTTCTTAACGTTTTTGCATTAATTTTTGTGGCTTACTTTCCAATTCATTTGCTTTTTTTGCTTTCTTACTATAATACTGTCATTCCCCTTTCCTTTACGTTATTTTAAGTATTCAATTCACTCATTTCTTTTCCAAATGAAATAATTTAAATATTGACTTCATAAATGGGGGCAGTTCTGTGTACATTCTCTGATATTTTACATGACAAAGATTTATTTTAAACTTGTTAGATTGTAATTTAATTTTTTACGGACATTTCAAGCAGATTCTAAGAAATTAGAACAGCCAAGTCAATTTGAAGTTTGAGATATACACTACCATATATCAACACTTTCTATAAAGTTACAAAAGTTAAGACAGTAGAATACTAGCCAAAAAGTAGTCAAACATGTGAAACAGACTCACCCCTTTATGCTTATATAAACTGAAAGAAAAAAAAAGCATCATTTATTTTTTCATAAGTGGTACTGGAGAAATTTGATATTCATATTAGACCAAAGGTAAACCTTGAACATTAGCTCATACCATAAAAAAAAATTTAAGATATATCATAAACTTAAATATGGAAGCTAACATATAAAACTTCTAGAAGAAAATATAGAAAATATCTTCACATCTTTGGGATAGAAAGATTTATTAAACAGTGCACAGAAAATATCAAACCTAAAAGAAAATATTGAAATATTTAGATAACTAAAATTAAATTCTTTTCAACAATGGAAATCTTCAAGAGAAAAGACCATCCACAGCTGAGAGTTGGTATTTACAATGCACATATCTGACAAAGTGCAGGTAAGCATAATTTGAAAATAAGACAAAAACATACAGCCTTCTGAATATATAAGAAGGCTACTCTCCCCAAATTTAAGTAATTTAAAGTACAATGAGATACTTAAAAATATGCTACAAATTAATATTGATAAATAAATAATCTGTTATTTATTTCTGTATAAAAATACAGAAGTAAAGGTTTACTTGTTTGCTCATTATTTAGGCTCTCTATAAAATTTATTTAATATTACCCTCAGGCAAACAGAGAATATTTATAAAAGAGTGCATTATGTTTAATCTGGAGCCTCAATTCACATTAATAAATAGTGGCTAACATAACAATCATGATGTAAATAGACGAATCAAAGAAAAAATACATGTTTAGACTTACAAACAGCTATAAAACATAAGCATATTTGCATATGTTCTAAGAAAGAAGCAATAATAATAAAAAGAAAAGCAAAGTATTCCAGGAATATTGTAGCTACTGGCTCTTTGTATTAATGAGTAAAATGATTATAATTTAAAGTTGGAAAATATTTGGTTGTGAAACCTAACGTGAATGTAAAATAAATAATAAAATGCTTCAAAAAATAAGAGATAATAAACTAAGTGGGCAGGTCCATTTCAAAGATAAGTGACCCTTGTTTAAATAACAAATGAAAATGAGCAAGCATTATTAGTTTTTCACTGATTTCACTGAAGTTGTAATTTCCATTTTTATGAAAATATTATGCCCCCTTTTCTTGTTTTTTTTATTTTATTGGTTTTATAAAGGTATACATATGTATTTGTTGTATTTTTTTTTTTAAAGATTTTATTTATTTGACAGAGAGAAACACAGACAGAGAGGGAACACAAGCAGGGGGAGTGAGAGAGGGAGAAGCAGGCTTCCTGCCGAGCAGGGAGCCCGATGTGGGACTCGATCCTGGATCTCCAGGATCATGACTTGAGCCGAAGGCAGCGGCTTAACCAACTGAGCCACCCAGGCGTCCCATATTTGTTGTATATTACACCCATATCGATATTTTGTTTTTTGTATAAATTTAAAACTTTTAATTTTTTTATAATAGTAATTAAATTATTTTCTCTGTTGTGTACTGTGTACAGTGATAAATGAAGGAGGAAACCTCCTGATTATTATGTCTATATTAGCTATTATATATTTTATCACATGAAGGATTAATAAGACTGAATAATACAAGGAGACTGAGAAGCATAACAGAGCTTTTTGATGATTAGTGAATAAAAGGGGAGGAAGGAAGGAGATCAGCAAGTGCTAAGGAGAAGAGGCCAGTGTGAAATTCCCAGGTTTTTGGTTGCAACCCAGAAGGTCTGTAATGTACAAATACACAGGAATCAAAATAGCCCTCAAAGGAACAAAGACTTAATTTTAGATCTTCTCAAGCTCTGATTCCTGTGATCTATGAAGACAAGGTGAGTGAGGAGAGCCAATATAGTCTTTGGACTTAACATGTACAATGTTTACCATTCCATCATATATATTCAGACACACAAAGGAGCAAATATATAACCAAAAACCATTAGACAAAAACAAAACAAAATGTAAAAAATAGATGAACAGTCATATAAGGCATTTATCTTTTTTTGGATGCCAAAATTAAAACAGATATGATTTCTGTATGTTAAGTTGGTTAAACATCTGACTCTTGATTTTGGCTCAGGTCATGATCTCAGGATCCTGGGATTGAGCCCCACATAAGGCAGCATGCAGTGGGGAATCTGCAGGAGATTTCTCCCTCTTCTTCTCCCTTTGCTTCCCACCCCTCACTCAAATTGTCTCTAAAATAAATAAATCTTTTAAAAATAAATACAATGGATATGATCAATAATATTCAAAGGAATGTAAGATAGGCTTAAATTACATAATTATAAAATTAAATGAAACATGTAAATGAAATAAAAATAAGCAATTGGCATTCTAGAACTAAAAATAAACTAGAAAAATTTAAAAATCATAGAGGTCTAATAGAAAATTAAACATAGCTGAAATGAAAATCGATGGATCAGAAGGAGATATTTATCAAGAAGAATTACATAGATATAAAAGAAAGGAAAGAGATTAAGACATATAGAGTTACTGTGAAACAATGAATCATGGAATACTACATCCAAAACTAATGCTGTACTGTATGATGATTAGCATAACACAATTAAAAAAAATAAAATAATTATCTTTGAGTAGTGGAAAAAAAGAAAAAAATAGAGTTACTGTGAAAAGTCCTACAATTGTATGACCAAAGTCCTAGAATGTAAGATAATAAGGCAGGTAGCACTAGCCTGAAAAACTATGGCTGAGAATGTTCTGAAATTGTTAAAAGATACCATATTTCATAACTCATATCCACCTAGGTGTGAAAACCCATTTCAGCAATGGATTAACAAAATGGGTAATATATCACAACCAACTTTTGCTCCTTCCAAAAACAGATGTTGATTTAATACTCACAAGTAAACCCGTATAACTATACATCAACAAATGAAATATGAAATTAAATTATCTCAAAATGATCCTAAAAAATGTATAATTTAGCATCTACTCATAACAACTAAATGCCACAAAAATTATAAAATGTTGATTAAGTGTAACCAAAATGAAATACAACAATGTACAGCCAACATACTATATTGGAATGCTTTCAAAATTCCACTCCTTGCCCCACAGGACTGGGAATACAAAGATATTAGTTGTCAAAATTCTCTCTAACTTTATCTTAGAGATGCTATCCAGTACAATAAAATAAGCAAAACAAATATAGCTCTCTCTATATATCTGTTTGTTTATCTATCAATGTATCTATCAACATTTTTTTTCAATATCATCCTGGAGATGCTATCCAGTACAATAATAGAAGCATAACAAGCAAATATAGCCACATCTTAAGATCTATCTATCAATCTATCTTACAAAGTTCAAATAGGTAGAAACAAAATCATCGTTAGTGGCAGGAAATGTAATTAGACACAAAAGAATCAAAAAGTATCTATAGATAAACTATTTAAAAATCCTAAGTAGTCACGCTTGTGTGGCTCAGTTGTTAAGTGTCTCTCTTCAGCTCAGGTCAGGATCCCAGGATCCTGGGATCAAGCCCTGCATCAGGCTCCCTGCTCTGCAGGAAACCTGCTTCTCCCTCTCCCACTACCTCTGCTTGTGTTCCCTCTTTCATTGTATCTCTTTCTGTCAAATAAATAAATAAAAGCTTTAAATAAATAAATAAATAAATAAATAAATAAATAAAATCGTAAGTGAAACTAGCAGGGTAGGGGGATACAAAGTCAACATATAAACTTACATAGAATTTTACTAGAAAAAGAAAAATTAAAAAACATGTACAATAATATAAAAATTCTATGCTAAGGTATAAAAAGATATGTAAAATTATACAAGTATTGAGCAAAAATAAATAGAAATTAAATTTCTATGTAAGTGAAAGATTTACCATATACATTGATTGGAAAGCTGCTTTTTAGTTTCTTCCCAAGTCAATCTTCATAATTATATTCATAATTCAAATCACAAAAGTAATTTTTAATAGAAATAGAATTAGTAATTTTAAAAGGTATGTGGAAGTTAAAAGCATCAATTTCGGGAACGTGCTTGATCCGCCCCTCCCACCATGTCCAAGCCACCGGAAAACTTTGGTGGAGGTACCGGTGAATGTGAATGAAAGCCCCTCTGGGCTTTCCCCGCCTAGAATCCGGAAAGCCACATACCCTGTGGGTCAGGGCAATTGTCCTTTGTGTGCTTATTCAAGACATATAGTTCCATTCAATCCTCCTCCCTGTAATCATATCTCTGTATCTCTTATCTGTATTTCTTGATACCTCAAATACCTTGATGCCTCAATGGTCTCAACCTCTGTGAGTTAAAGCAATCACTCTGTACCCTGCAGTAACAATACTAATCCTGTGTTTAGGGCGGGTGCAAAAGCAGTTAAAGATTTTTTTTTTTTTTAGATTTTATTTATTTATTTGACAGAGAGAAATACAGCCAGAGAGGGAACATAAGCAGGAGGAGTGAGAGAAGGAGAAGCAGGCTTCCCTCCCAGCAGGGAGCCCGACCTGAGACCTGAGCGGAAGGCAGTTGCTTAACCAACTGAGCCACCCAGGCGGCCCAGCAGTTAAAGATTTAACTGCACCACCCAACTTCCTCACTTTTAAATAATAAAAGACTGGGGCCCCTGTCAGTCAAGAGAGACAAAGGCAGAGAGCCTGCGAGGAAGCAGCAAGAGAGCCTTGGAGGAGAGAGCAGGAGAGCTGGCAAATGGCAAGAGAGCCTGCAGAGAGAGACAGAGACAAAGGCAAACAGCAAGAGAGCCTGCAAAGGGAGACAGAAACAGAGAAGCAAAGAAAGCAGCAGAAAGAGAAGCAGAGAGTAGAGAGACAGAAGAGGAGAGAGAAGTAGAGCAAGAGGGCCAAAGCCAGAGCTAGAGAGCTAGAGCTAGAGAGCCAATGCTAAAAAGCCAGAGCGTGCGGCTGAGCCTGCTTCATAGGTCTCTCCTGACTGACCTCGGGTCTGTCAGCTTGCATTAGATTTCCGTGTCCGTGTCATTATATCGCCCACCAGACATCCCGCAGTTCGGGACCCACAACTCCGCCGAGGCTGGCTCCTCCGGTGACATCACACCAAAAAGATCCAATCAACACAATCTTGAATAAGAGCAAGTTTAGAGAAAATACTCTACCAGCTACCTACAGTTACTATAGAGGTACAGGAATTAGATATTATGATATCCACTAAGGATAGATAGGCTGAGGAATACAAACTGCCAAGGCCTACATAGACATTTAGTTTCCACAGTGGGGGAATCAAGTTTTGTAGTAAAGGAAGGACTTCCCAGCATATCGTACAGTGCTTATACTTGAGAGAGAGAGAGAAGAAATATAAAAGAAACTGGATCCATCTCCCACCATCACTCACCCCCACTGCCTTAAAAATCAATGCTAGATAGGCAGTAGAATAAAACACAAAAAGTAAAGTAGTAGAACTTTAAGCAGATATATAGGAAAATGTATTCATGGTATCAGGGTAGAAAAGATATTTTTAACTAAGAAAAATTAAACCTACTAAATACTTAATTTTATTATACAGTGTAAGTGTTGCTTAATGAGATCAAAAGGTCTTATTTAGGGGAATAAAAGGAAAACCACATAGTGAAAGGGGTTTTCAACATTTACTTCTAACAAAGGTTCATACACAAAATCTAAAATAACTTCTAGGGCTGCCTGGGTGACTCAGTCAGTTAAATGTGTGCTTTTGGCTTAGGTCATGACCTCATCATGCTGGGAATGAGCCCCACATCAGCTCCCTGCTCAGTAGGGGTTCTGCTTCTCTGTCTCTCTCTGCTCCTCTCCCCCTGCTTGGTAAATACTAAAAATAAGGGACAGCCTAATAGAAAAACATACATCAACTCAAATTCATATAGAAAATATACAAATGGTTAACATTAAAGAAGACCTCAAACTTATTAAATATCAAGTAAATGTAAATTAAAACAATAAGAGAACACTATAATACCAAACACTGGCTGGGTTGAAGAGTAATAAGAACTCTCATAAACTGCTATGGAAATGTCAGTTGATGTCACTACATGGAAAATCAGTTTGATAGTAAAAGACATGCATAAGAATGTTCAAGGCACTATTATTCATAATGACCCTAAATTTAAAATAATGTGTACATTTATTTTGTTATAGTCATTAAATGGAATATTCCACAGCAAAGAAAACTAATGAGCTATACAAGTACATGAAACATGGTACATATTCTTACATTGTTAAACAAAAGAAATTAGACATAGACACATATGCTTTATTTTTTATTTTTTTAGTTCATTAATTTTTTTTATGTTTTAAGTTTTTATTTGAGTTCCAGTTAATTAATATCTAGTATAATATTAGTTTTGATAGTAAAACACATATGCTTTAAATTTAAATTAAAGTTCAAATACTGGCATTACCATCACTTAGCTATGAAGTTATACATCATGATACTGGTTACCTGTGGATGGGAGGAATGGGAGGTGTTAGTGATGCCCAAGCAAGTCTTGTTAGGGTATCAATTGTGCTCCATATTTCAAAGTGTAGTCTATGCATATACCTGTGCTTTACATTAAACTTCTTTTTCCAGAAAGTAAATTTTTTAAACATTTTATTTATTTTTCCATGCACGCAGGAGAGAGAGAGACAGAGCACAAGCAGGGGGAGGGGCAGAGGGAGAACTAGACACCACCCTGAGCAGGGAACCCCATGCAGGGCTGGATCTCAGGACTCCGGGATCATGACCAGAGCCACTCAGGCATCCCAATATACTTTTTAAAAAAATCATAACAGTTTTGTCTGTATACTGAAATGCTTTTTAGTTTAGAGCTTGCTTGCATATTCATTATCTTATTTTATAGCCTCCCAGGATTCTGTGGGAGTCTCTTAATCCAGAGATTAAATGACTTGCCCAAGGTCACATAATTAACCAGGGGCATAGTCACTTAAAATATCAAATCTCACATTTTTCAAGGCACTGTGGTTTCTCTCCATCATTAGTTTTTCTACATCATTCAAGTGAAAAGCATGATCTTATTAATGCTCTTTTGCTAAGATGTAATTTTATTGCAACAGTCCAAAAGCCAGCATTGGCCCAGCCAGGAATAGGAAGCTGGGCACAAAAGACGTACTAGACACACAAATCCAGTCCAGCCTGAATGGGTATTGACCTGGGGCCGGGTTGTGTTCGTCTGGCCATTCGCAGCCCCCAGAAAGCACTGGGATCACTTCAGAGACTGAAGGGAACAGTAGTGAAGTCTACACCTGAAATTAGAGGGGTCTGGGTGTGAATCTTGGTCCTGCCGCTTTCTCATTGGTGGCCTCTGACAAGTCCTCAAACCCCTGGAGTTTCAGTCTCCTCTAACTCTCCCTTTATTTTATTATTTTACATTTTTAATACTTCTATTTAACCTTCTTTTTTGACATGTAGAAAGCTGTACCTATTTATGGAAACAACTCATGGCTGTGGGTGGTGGTGGATGGTTTCACAGGTATAGACTTAGCCCCAAACTCTTCAAGTTCTATACATTAAATAGGAACAGCTTTTTAGATACCGCATAAACATTTTTGTTACATTTCCATGCTCCCAGGAAAAGACTGATTATTTTGTGGCCATGATAACAAATAACCACCAGATTCTGCTTTCAACCTGTTCAGTTGATTGGTGACCAGCCTCAGTTCAATCAATGGGCACTCTGATCAGTAACACACCTAAAAGTCAACTTCTCAGCTACAGCCCTATACTTTCGTGAGTCAATTGGTAAAAGCCTCAGTACAGTGAACACACTGCCAACCAATCGACAGTCTCATCTGAATAACCACACCTCTAAAGCTGACATGAACCACTTCCCTTTGAATGATAATCCATCACTGAACTTGCTTCTCCAAACATATTTTATTAGGTCCCCACTTTGAAAAGATGGTCTGTCTCCACAAAGAAGTGTAACTCTCTTCTATGCGACTTTGTAAGGCGTTTAGGCTTTGCTTTTCTATATTGCTGCTGTTTCATACTCTCTCACCTTTCAATGACATGATTGATAATTTATTAAGTACACTTAAGATTTCAGCACTTTTTGGTATACATATTTCAATAAAAGTTTGTAGGACAAAGACTACCCCCTTAAGCTTCTGGGAGCTTGCCAGGAATACTTAAGGATCTCACTGTGAAGAACACCTTAGTTCTGTCCAAAGTCACCAGGAGGTTTCTGGTAATGAAAAATGAAGTTAGCTATAACGTTGGTTTGATATATTATGCCACTATATTTTTTGGTAACTAAAGGTAAATTTTTGCAGAGCAGGTTTGTTAACAGCTGGAAATAGTAAAAGTTATTAAACAACAGCATTGATAAAACATGATAAGAAAGTTAGTTTTCCTTATAAAGGCCAGTTTCATTGGTCTCATGGTTTGAGTGGATGTATAATAAGTAGACACCAATATCCCAAATAAGTGTATGATGAATGATTACATACCCAAGGTTTTCTCTGTATTATTTTTTACTGTATACTGTCAAAATCATTCCAGTTGTCCAAACTAGAAAACCATGAATAGATTTGAGAACTCCTCTCCTCTTCCCCTCACAAATTAAATCCTAATAACCTAAAATCTTTCGAAATGTAAATTATAAATGTGTCCTAAGTCTATTTTTTCATTTTGAATCATATTGCCATCACACATAATTGAATTAACCATCATTTTACACTTTTGGGTATAGCCATGATTTTCCTGCTTCCAGTTTTATCTTTTGTATACAACCATTCTAGTTATAAATAAGTCCAGGGGTATAATGTGCAGCATGTGTAGTATTATATAAATACTATAATATAATAATACTGTAATTTATAATACCATATTTCGTATTTATTTGAAAGTAAAAGAATAATTCTTAAAAATTTTCATCATGAGAAATATATTTTGTAACTATGTATATTGTCAGATGCTAATTAGACTTATCATGGTGATCATTTTACAATATATACAAATATAGAATCATTAAATTGTACACCTGAAAATAATCAATTGCACTTCAATAAAGTAAAATGAAAGCATGATGCTATATATCCCCCCTTTTTATATGAAGCAAGATCCTTTGACCATAATAACTTTGTTTAATTCTCTCCTACTATATATGCCATCTTTGCATGTGTTTTCATACAACACTTTCTTTTTTAACTTTTTAATTTTTTATTTTTTTATTGTTACTTAAATTTTTTTCCCCAGTGTTCCAAGATTCATTCCCCATTCCCCACACCCAGTGCTCCACGCTTTAGGTGTCCCCAGTACCCACCACCAGGCTCTCCCATCCCTCCACCCCCCTCCCTCCAAGTCCCTCAGTTTGTTTCTGTGTCCAAAGTCTCTGTTGTTTCATTTCTATCCCTGGATTACCCTAGTTCCCATTTACTTTCCTTCTCCCACTATCCTCCAGGTTACCCCTCATGCACCGCAAGTAAGTGAAACCATGGGATACTTGACTTTCTCTTCTTGGCTTACTTCACTCAGCATAATCTCTTCCAGTCCAGTCCATGTTGCCACAAAAGTTGGATATTCATCCTTTCTGACGGAGGCATAGTATTCCATTGTATATATGAACCACATCTTCTTTATCCATTCATCTGTTGATGGGCACCTTGGCTCTTTCCACAGTTTGGCGATTGTGGCCATTGCTGCAATGAACATTGGTGTACATATGGCTCTTCTTTTCACTACATCTGTATCTTTGGGGTAAATGCCCAGTAGTGCGATTGCAGGGTCATAGGGTAGCTCTATTTTCAATTTTTTAAGGAATCTCCACACTGTTTTCCAAAGCGATCATACAGCACCTTCTTTAAACACACAATAAATTATTATTGGTTTTGATAGCCATTTGGATTTGTGAAAGCATTTATGTTATTCTTTTTTTCTTTTCTTAGTCTTTTTTTTATCACATATTTTTATTTTATATCTTATATCTGAAACATGGTGTGGCTTTGTATGTTAGTCTGCTAGCGCCACCATTACAAAATACTACAAACTAAGTGACTTGAACAATAGAAATTTATTTCACATAGTTCTGAAGACTAGAAGTACAAGGTAAGAGTGTTAGTGGGTTTGGTTTATCTTGAGGCCTCTCTTTGGTTTTCAGATGGCTACCTTCCCTTTATGTCCTCACTTGGCCCTTCCTCTATGTGTGCAAATCCCTGATGCCTCTCCCTCTTCTTATGAGGATGCTGATCATAGAGAAACAGGGTCCAACTCTTATGACCTCATTTAATTTTAGTTATTTTAAAGGCCCTATCTTAAAATTCAGTCACATTCTATGGTACTAGTCATTATGTTTTCAACATAAGAAGTTGAGGAAGATATAATCTAGTCCATGAAAGTTAGTGACAAATTCTATCAATTTTTATTTACTTTAAATACCTTTATTTCAATTTTATTATTGAAGGGATTTTTCTCCCCACTGATGAATTCTAGGTTGCCATTCATTGTTGTTTTGCTATTCTAGTGTATATGACACTATATTCTCTTCTCCTTTTGTCTAGTTTTTATTTTTATTTTGAGAAGTTGGCAGTAGATGGCGTTGTTGCTTACTTCAAGATAATGCCCCGGGCTCTTGATCATCTCTTTTCTGTAGGACAATGGGATCTGTAGTTTTCCTTGCATTCAATTTGGATGGGGTTCATAGAACTTCTCATGAGCCCCATGCCTTTTCATCAAATCAGAATTTTGCTATATATCTCTTCAAATATGTTACCCATTCCACTCTGTGTCACATGTATCATACCTTTAATCTATCCTTCTCATCCTCATTTTTTTTCAGTCTTTCTGTATCTCAGTGCATCATCATTCTCTTTATATGTAAGTCTAGGAATCTTCCAAATCACTAATCCTTTCTTTGACTATGTGTAGCATGCTGGTAAACCTTTCATTATACTTTCTAAATTTTTGTTTATTTTTTTTTAACTTTGGAATTTTCATTTGGTTTTATTTTGATTTGGCTAGGTTAAAAGCTACTGGTTTATGATTTTTTATTTGTTCTGTTTGAGCAAATTACCCAAATTTGTTCTCCTTTATATCTTATTTTGAATGAATGGGGAATTTCTGTTTGCTTGTATATTATTTTAAGATGCCTTTCATATCTGTATTGGCTTATAGGTTATCTTGTGTGGGGGTTTGAAAGGGAACTTTAGAGTATACAGAGAATACCTTCAAATCGTATTTCACCACACATGTGGTTTAAGAACTCTACAACGGTATACTTTTGTTTCCTCTCTCCCAGCTTTATGTACCTATGCTACATAGATTTACTAACACAAATGTTATAAACCTCACAACACATATTTATTGCTGCTTAACATAGTCAATTACCTTATAGCTAAACTTTTAAGCTACTTTATAGTTCTAGGTATGCAATTTTAATTTATAATCATAAACTTTTTTCATGAAGGTAAAAAGGCATTTCTCATGAGTAGAATAAGATCTAAGTATTATAATCACTGCTATTTTACATTTATATGTCACATAATCACATTGAATAATATAGGTTAGCCTTAAACTATTGCTAAAATTCTATTAGCCATTTAAAAGTTTGTCAGTACACTCAAAAATTAGTTTCTAATAAATCTGCCATATAGGAAGAAAATTAAAGTTAATAATATCCTCGTTGACTTTATTTTTGTAAGTTTCAAATTGTCAAGGGTTACAAACTTCACTTATAAGATAAATAAGATCTAGGTATCTAATATGCAGTATAGTGACTACAGTTGATAGTTGATAATGCCACATTATATGTCTTAAATTTGCTAAGAGAGTAGATCTTAAGTGTTCTCACTGATGAGGAATTGAAGCAGAAAAATGTTCACCGTCAGCCCATAAGACTCACCTATAGCCTGCATAGTTTCAATAAGAATCAAACACGCTTTTTGCTACATCCTTACATGCTCTCATGACTGCCATGTAGTTACCAAGAGCTAATATCTAACTGAATGAAAAGCACCAGAGAAATCTTATGAAAGTAATTTTATGAGCAGAAATTTGAAGAAGATATTTATGATCTAATACTCCTTGCACATACCCTCTTCCTTGAACAATAAGCATATAGCCACCAGCTTCATTAAGTAAAAGTGCAGCTATCTCTGCCCACGGGTCCTATCCCCATGCTACTTAAATAAACTTACTAGTTGCCCCCTAAAACATCTCAATAATTCTTTCTTGACCATCACACTCAAGGATCCCACAACATCACCATACACACAACACAAAAATGTTAATTATATGAGGTAGTGGATGTGTTAATTAACTTGATTATGGTAATCATTTTATGACATATCAAATCATCCACATTTTATACTTTAAAAAACAAATTTAGAATTTCAAAGATTTTCCTGTATAGAGCAATTTATCAAATGCTCACTTGCATTGTGTCAAAGATAATTATATGACTCAATCACTATTTATAACATAGTGTAAGTGAAATTTGCATCTCACCATTTGAATTGTTTCAAAGAACATGATACAATATTACGTTATTTGCTCAATATTCTAGGGACAATTTTAGTAGTTGCTTTCCTAGTTCAAAACTGAACCACTGATCTTAAAATTTATGGATATATGGCATACGAAATGAAGAGAAAGAATGAATATTCAAGATAAAGTCCAGAAACATGGCTCTAGTACCTAACTTTTATTTATTTATTTATTTTTAAAAGATCTTAATTATTTATTTGACAGAGAGAAACAGAGCTATAGAGGGAACACAAAAAGGGGGAGTGAGACAGAGAGAAGCAGGCTTCTAGCTAAGCAGGAAGCCTACTGCAGGGCTGGATCCCCCAGAGCATGACCTGAGCCGAAGGCAGAAGCTCAACAACTGAGTCACCCAGGCACCCTGTACCTAATTTTTACATAGTTAACTATAACCATAGTCTCAGATCTGCAAAAAAATTGGTCAGAAGAGAGGGAAAAGAATACCATTTTCTCCTTTTAGTAGCCCCTTTCCAAATCATATATAGTTCACATGTCTTATGCACAATCAGTATTTCTTGTTCTACCATTGGGAAAGTAATCCTGTAAAGAATGGCAAAATGTCGTTGCCAGTGAAAATCAATACAAACCCAAGAGGGGCAGAAAACTAACCTATTGCTGAGATGCTTTTGATATTGTATTATGGAAATCTATTTAGGTAACCTAAAAATCTCCTTTGAATGTTGATCTTCATATTTTCATACTTATGAAACATATTAATTACTGTCTTGTATAGAAAGGGAATAACACAAGAACTATAGACATGAAATTATTAGACATTAAAACATCAAGGCCAGATATAGATACCATGTTTATCAGTGTCTCTAAGTATCCCTGAAACCCAGAGAATGATTAAGAATGGGATGATTAAGAATGTTTTAAAGGTATTTAAGAATGATTAAGAATGTTTCATTATTAAGACTATTTAAACATGATTAAGAATGATTGAGGATTAAGGAGAAAAATGATTAACTGTAATCTAACTTTAAAAAGTCACTTGTATTAAGAAGGCGCTCAAAAATAACTTTAAACTAATATGGCAATTATATTTTAGTATCCCTATAATGAATTCACTAGGGATAGTATAAAGGGACGCATTATGATGAAATATCCTAGGGGTGAACGACAACAAAGATATGCAGACAATAAAAATGCTGGCTTAATTTTGTAGATACACATTTAGTACAATTAAGACAATGAATGCTTATATATAATTAATAAGTGCCTGTATAGAATATTGTAATTTTAAGACAAGTTTAGCCATCTGAAAACACTTTCAGAGATTTGTATATTATATGGACAAGTGTAAGATGAAATGTAAATGAAATTTAAATGTAAAACTAGTATGAGTTCTCCATCTAAGATTCACTTTTTCCTCAAGGGCACAGAAATGTGATTATAAATATGCTGGGTAGTCTCATAACTGTTATAAAAGTGAATCTTGAGCACATTATACTAGATTGTTTTACTACTAGTTTACATCAAATTAGGTATTGGTGGTATGCCCAGTAGTATGTTGAACTTGTAATATTGAAACACGTTGTTCTTGTCCTGGGGAGATTTACAATTGGCAAAATAATCTGTCCATAATGTGAAAAAGAGAGAATAATATAGAATAAAGTGCTAAGTTTCAAGTTAATTTCCAAGTTAGCTTTTATTAAATATTTATTCTTCTAGAATCCCTTCATATGTTTATACTTATTTGAAACTGTTGTCAATCCACCAGGCAAGTTATATGATAAAATTATTTGAAATATATGATGTGATATAAAACCTAAAATTCCTATAGATAATTTACAGAAAAGGTAGGGTAATGAATTCACTACAGTGACCCTATAACCTAAAAATGGAGATGCTTTAGAAGAACACATTACAAGGTTTTGCCTATGTGGATTTTTAAAGAAAGTGAAGATTTGGTTTTTGCATTTATATTTTGATCCTGTCGCTTCCAGGAATCAAGTTATAGTAGTAGTTTTATCAATGTTGGTATAAGGGCAGTTTTCCCTTGATTAGAATTTAGATTTAATGATTTTATATTGTGGTAATCAAAATTTATTTTAAATATCTGTCATTTTAAAAATGGAATTCGAACAAAATTTATGATTTAATATGAATATACACCAAAGTATATTTTGGACTTTTATTTTTAAATCTCTTAAAATTGGTAACTCTGAGTTGAATAAAAATTATTTTATGTACATATGGAAAAATACTTTGTATGATATATAGGTTCTCATTTCATTTGTCATGCAGAATATATTTAGGGAGATAGGGTCATCTATATAAAAATGTACTTTTTCTTTAGAGAACATCACAGGAATGTCATCTTATGTTAACATGCAAACATTTCTTATCCCTGTTGCATCTAATGATTTTGCATGCATTGAACTAATACTTACATTTCTTTTTTTTTTTTTTTTAATACTTACATTTCTATGAAAAATTAGAAGTGCAAATTATTCCTCTAATCATTTATTGTTATTTTTGTATTGGTATTCTAATTGTTTTTTTGTGTGTGTTGATACACATTCAAAGTGTACCAAATATAGTGGAATTTAGAAGGCATCTGGGTTACTGTCTAGAGCTAAAACTGTTCAGGCAAAGTTTCCTCCCCTGCCCAGAATTCTATTCAAATTTCATCTGGATAGTTGATTGACCAATGGACCTAAATGTTTTGGAGGATCTGAGAGATAATGTTTTACATTCTGAAAAAACTAGATTTTAGTTATGTGGAGAATTTCCACTTAGTGGACATACCACTAAGAATTTGCATATACTTGTTTCTGGTTTAGAAAAGAATTCACAGCCAAAATTAGAGATATGAGGATCATTTATCAACATTTAAGCAATAGTTTAATTTGTTGTAGTGGTTTAGAACTCACGGGGGGAAAATGCAAAGAAATAGATGCAATTTAGGTTCAAAAAGAATAAAATCTACAGGAATACTTAATTCAATGTAAAGTAAAGGAAATATTTATTTTGGTTGCAGAAAAAGACAAGAGTTATAAGAAATGTGTGTAAATATGTTTTCTACTCCCAGAATTGTATTATCACATTCAGTAGAATTTTTTCTAATTAAATCAGTAGCTTTAAGAATAACAGGAAAAATACAACTCTATTTAAATCATCATTTTTATTTGAAAAAACTAATGAATGAATGATATAGTTGAATAAGCTCACCCCAAAACAGACTAATAAAACAGTAGAACATATTCTGATGACTAAATGAAATACTCAAAAGTTTGTCTCAATGACTCCTAATTCACTATAAAATTCTTTTTTTTTTTTACTTTCTAGTGAAAGAATATACATAAAAAGAAATAGGCACTTATATTCTACCCTGATTCCTTTAAGTTGAGGTTGAAAAAAATTTTTTGTAAAAGGTTAGATGGATAGCAAATAACCTGAGTCACAATTACTTATTTCTATTATTGTTACACTACGGCAGTCATAGGCAACTTACATAAACAAGAGTGACTGTGTTGTAATAAAGTTTTATTTACAAAAGGGGGGGTCTGTGAGCCAGATTTAGTCCACAGCCATTGTTTGCTTATCCCTCATATAGATAATTATATTTAGTGTTAGACATAAACCACAAAACAGAGAAGTAATTTTATTTATTTATTTATTTATTTATTTATTTATTTATTTATTTATTTTAAAGATTTTATTTATTTGACAGAGAGAAACACAGCCAGAGAGGGAACACAAGCAGGGGGAGTGAGAGAGGGAGAAGCAGGCTTCCCGCGGAGCAGGGAGCCCGATGTGGGACTCCATCCTGGGTCTCCAGGATCATGACCTGAGCTGAAGGCAGTTGCCTAACCAACTGAGCCACCCAGGTGCCCCAGAGAAGTAATTTTAACAATGGATTTTTTTTTTTCTATTCCTGTTACCACTCTGTATTTGTTGCCCCCTCTGACATTGTTTTACTTGGGCTTAATTTATATGATTCCCAACTTGCAATTTTAGTTATTTATGCTCTGCAGTTTCATATGTTCAGCTCTCCATTGTAAGTATGTGCGTGTATGTGTTTTAAGTGTACCTGTATCAAACTGATTATATAAAAAATTTCAAAATAAATTATCTTATAAAGCAAAAAAAATTCCTCTTCCCTATTCTTATGAATGGCACTGCCACTCCTGACATTGTGTGGATGTGAAATATTAACATGTGGCACAGGATATTGGTATATACATCATGGTATATACACTATTGACTGATTTAATCCCAGTCCCTGCCTTCCTAAGCATTATTTCAGTCTACCATAGCTGTGTAGCAGAGAACTATTCATTGAGGTGTATGATGCATGTGGTGAGTATTTTAGAAAAGAATTGTCTTTTTTTTCTTCCTGTAGGATATATATGATAACCTGGGGACAGAAACTATCCAGTGGCCTTGAAGGAAAGTCTCTAAGAATATCAAGAACATCAGAGGTAATATAATTGAGCCTCTAAAGACTAAACCAATGTTAGCAGCCCCCTACTCCAGACTTAAGTGAGGAATAGTATCCCCTATCTGTTTAAGCTACTATATGTAGATTTTCTGTTCCATACAGGGAGAACAACCTGATGAGTTTGTCTTTGATTCTTCCAACTCTTTAATTTCCATCCTTATTATATTGTTGGTTTCCAAATACTGTGGATTCTTTACTGAGAAAAATGTTTCTATTATTATCTGCAAACATTGCATTCTGATTCACTTATTTAGATGCAACTTTAAATTATCCAGAGTAAAAACATGTGGAAGAAAAAAAATTATAATGTTCTATTATTAGGGTGCCCACATGTCTTAATTTTCTGGAACAGCCAATTTACACCTGGTGTACGGGTATGATAAATAGCATCCTTTTTTAACAGTGTCCAGATTTAACAATAAACTATAAGTTTCCTATCTATTATTGATTCATATAGATCAGTTTAATTAATAATCTAAATACCAAAACCTTAGAATTGGAAAAACTGACATTTAGTGGATTTGGAGGAACATATTGGTTGCTCATTTCTCTCAGTGTCAAGCTTTTGATTTCTGGACCAGACCTTTCAGCATCCTTTGTGATACATATCAGGCTAGATTTAAATGGTTTATGTACAGTTGAAAGTTGTTGTTCTGTTTTGTGGAAAAGCCAGGCATGATCATTTGAAAAAGCAGGATTCATATCACAGTGACTCATTTTCTAAACAGACCTCAGGCCTTTTATAGAATTTCCCCACCCCTGTTGCTGTCACCAAAAGCAGGTACAGTTCTTCACTTTTAGATCAACATCAGATGTGGATGACTCAACAGAGGCTTATTTTACTCCTAGAACACTCTCATTAAAAACTGAAGTTTACCTAAAGTTGGTTCTACTGCCTTAAGTTATATAGATAAAATTTGCATCATTAGGGTTTAGAAAATCTTGCTGCTCAAATCAACAATGTCCAGAGCACCAGTTATCATGATGCTCATCATAGTAAAAGTAGTTTATGAACAAACTCAACTTTTGCTTTCTTCCCCCTCCACAGTGACCCACACAAGTTATACACAAAAGTTTAAGAAACTCTCAATACAACCTAATCAAACTGGTTCTATTTTTTTTTTTCCTTCAAAATATTGTTCCAGGGGCACCTGCGTGGCTCAGTGGTTAAGCCTCTGCCTTCAGCTCAGGTCATGATCCCGGAGTCCTAGGATAGAGCCCTGCATCAGGCTCCCTGCTCAGCGGGAAGCCCGCTTCTCCCTCTCTCGCTCCTGCTGCTTGTGTTCCCTCTCTGGCTGTGTTTCTCTCTGTCAAATAAATAAATCTTTTAAAAAAATCATTCCACTTTTTAAATATAATTTTATTCTTTTCAGTGTTCCAAAATTCATTATTTATGTACCACCCCAATGCACCATGCAATATGTGCCCTCCTTAATACCCACCACCAGGCTCACTCATCCCCCACTCCTCTCTTCCAAAACACTGTTTTTTTCTCAGAGTCACACTCTCTCATGGTTTGTCTCCCCCTCTGATTTACCCCCAATTTACTTTTCCTTCCCTTCTCCTAATGTCCTCTCCTAATGTCTTCCTTATGTTCCACAAGTAAGTGAAACCATATGAAAATTGCCTTTCTCTGCTTGACTTATTTCACTCAGCATAATATCCTCCAGTCCCGTCCATGTTGATATAAAAGTTGGGTATTCATCCTTTTTGATGGCTGAGTACTATTTCATTGTATATCTGGACCACATCTTCTTTATCCATTCCTCTGTTGAAAGGCATCTTGGCTCTTTCTACAGTTTGGGGATCGTGGCCATTGCTGCTATGAACGCTGGGGTACATATGGCCCTTCTTTTCACTACATCTGTATCTTTGGGGTAAATACCCAGTAGTGCAATCAGGGTGATAGGGTGGCACTATTTTTAATTTTTTGAGGAATCTCCACACTGTTTTCCAAAGTGGCTGCACCAACTTGCATTCCTACCAACAGTGTAAAAGTGTTCCCTTTTCTCCACTTCCTCTCCAACCTTGTTTGTTTCCTGTCTTGTTAATCTTTGCCATTCTAACAGGTGTAAGGTGGTATCTCAATATGGTTTTGATTTGAATTTCCATGATGGCTAATGATGATGAACATTTTTTCATGTGTCTGCTCACCATTTGTATATCTTGTTTGGAGAAGTGTCTCTTCATGTCTTCTGCCCATTTTTTTGACATGATTATCTGTTTTTTGGATGTTGAGTTTGAGGTGTTCTTTATAGACCTTGGATATCAGCCTTTTGTCTGTAGTATCATTTAAGAATATCTTCTCTCATTCTGTGGGTTGCTTCTTTGTTTTGTTGACTGTTCCCTTTGCTATGTAGAAGTTTTTTATCTTGATGAAGTTCCAAAAGTTTCATTTTTGCTTTTGTTCCTTTGCCTTTGGAGATGTGTCTTGAATGAAGTTGCTGGGGCCAATGTGGAAGAGGTTACTGCTATGTTCTCCTCTAGGATTTTGATGGATTCTGGTCTCATATTGAAGTCTTTCATCTACTTCAAGTTTATCTTTGTGTGTGGTGTATGAGAATGGTCAAGTTTCATTCTTCTATACATAGCTGTCCAATTGTCCCAGCACCATTTATTGAAGAGACTGTGTTTTTTCCCACTGGGTATTTTTTCCTGCTTTGTCAAAGATGATTTGACCATAGAGTTGCAGGTCCATATCTGGACTCTCTACTCTGTTCCATTGGTCTGTGTGTCTGTTTTTGTGCCAGGACCATGGTGTCTTGGTGACCACAGCTTTGTAATAAAGCTTGAAATTAGGCAATGTGATGCCCCTAGCTTTGTTTTTTCCTTTTCAACATTTCCTTAGTGATTTGGGTTATTTTCTGGTTCCATAAAAATTTTAGGATTGTTTGTTCCAGCACTTTAAAAAATGTCAGGGGAATTTTGATCAGGATGACACTGAAGGTATAGATTGCTTTGATTAGTATACATTTTTTTTAAGATTTTATTTGGGGTGCCTGGGTGGCTTAGAGGGTTAAGCCTCTGCCTTTGGCTCAGGTCAGGATCTCAGCATCCTGGGATCGAGTCCCACATCAGGCTCTCTGCTCAATGGGGAGCCTGCTTCCCCCTCTTTCTTTGCCTGCCCCTCTGATTATTTGTGATCTCTCTCTCTGTCAAATATTTATTTGACAGAGAGAAATACAGCTAGAGAGGGAACACAAGCAGGGGGAGCAAGAGAGGGGGAAGCAGGCTTCCCCCTAAGCAGGGAGCCCAATGAGGGACTGGATCCTGGGACACTGGGATCATAACCTGAGCGGAAGGCAGCCGCTTAATCAACTGAGCCACCCAGGTGCCCCTGGGCAGTATAGATTTTAAGCTAAAGACTGTAGTCAGAGATACAGAAGGACACTACATCATTCTTAAAGTGTCTATCCAACAAGAAGATCTAATAATTATTAATATTCATACCCCTAACATGGGAGCAGCCAATTACATAAGCCAACTATTAATCAAAATGAAGAGTTATATTGATAAAAATACATTAATTGTAGGGAATCTTAATATGCCATTCTCAGCAATAGATCATCTAAGCAGAAAATCAACAAAAAAACAAGAGCTTTGAATGACACATTTGACCAGATGGACCTCATAGACATATACAGAACATTCCACCCTAAAACACCAGAATACTCATTCCTCTCGAGCACACATGGGATTTTCTCCAGAATAGACCACATACTGTCTCATAAATCAGGTCTCAATAGATACCAAAAGATTGAGATTATTCCCTGCATATTCTCAGAACACAGTGCTTTGAAACTTAAATTCAATCACAAGAAAAAGTTGGAAGGAATTCAAACACTTGAAAGCTAAAGACTATCCTGTGCAAGAATGTTTAGATCAGCCAGAAAATTAAAGAACAACTTCAAACAGTTCATGGAAATCAATGAGAATGAAGATACATCTGTCCGAAACCTATGGGATACAGCAAAGGTGGGCCTGAGGGGAAAATACGTAGCCATCCAAGCCTCACTCAAAAATATTGAAAAATCCTGAACATACCAACTCTTGTTACACCTTAAAGAACTGGAAACTCAACAACAAATTAAGCCAATATCATTCCATTTTCACTTTAGTTTCTATTCTGAATAACTTTGTAAAGTCTTCCAAATTCAAGCTAACTTTTGGAGACTGTCTTTCTGAATATTGGCATACCACCAGTCACCTTTATATATTTGCAATCGTCCTAATCATCATGATGTTGAACTTCTCTTCATGTATTGTTACATGTATATTGCATAAAGTTTTTCACTTAATATCAAGAAAAATAGATTCGTAAAGATTTTATTTATTTATTTATTTATTTGAGAGAGAGTGTGAGGGAGAGACAGCACAAGGAGTGGAGAAGCTGCTCGTGGGGCTCCATCCCAGCACCCTGAGGTCAGGACCTGAGTCAAAGGCAGACATTTAACCAACTGAGCCACCCAGGTGCCCTGAGAAAACTTAGATTATTTAAATAAAATTAATTTGGATTTTTTGTGCAGCTTTCCAAGTCTTAATAATTCCCCTCTTGAGGTAAGCTCAAAAACCTCAGGTTGACATTTGGGATCATGCACAATAAATTCCATCTGCTGTTCTAATTTTGCCTCTTCAAATCCCTAACACAAATGCTTTTTCAAAGAAGGGCTCAGAATCCATTTTCACTTCCTACTTTAAGGCTTTACCCAAATTCTTTTCCCAACCATAATATTTTCCTCTCTCATGTCTAAAAGAAATTTAAACAACTATTCATCTCACAATGGAAAAACTTCTTGTCCAAATAAGATCTTTCTTCTCTGATCATAAATAGGACCAGCATCTGTGAAATATGTTTTGGCACTTGGTTATGTCCTACTTGAATTAGTAAGTACTTTTTGATGTTTCCTGTAATGTGTTTCCCAAATAGTTCCTGGAGACAAATCATGAATTTGATTTATATCTCATTTTTGCTAAATATTACAGAACAATAAATACATTTAAGGCTTTAAATGAGCAACTTTTGGTAAAAATTAAATGAACAGGTATAATGTTAATCAAATTTAATAGTATGTGGGTTGACAAAGACTATTTGCCCTATTTTGTGTGCTAGCTTACACTTAAATATGCTATTCCGGTTATTTCTCCAGTTTTTTAATCTCTTCCTTCAAATTATAAATCTATGTAAAATGTAGGAACAGTGTTCTACACCGTTTGTATCATAGGCACTAATAAAGCATAATACAGACATGAGCTCTTCATAAATATTTTATAATCTGTCTTTGCTAACTTTCTTCCATATTTTGTTCCCTGAGAAGCCAGAATCAGGTTCTCAATCTAGCAGTTTTCTACCAGAGAAAGAAGGGCTCACGCTGACTCTGATAACTGCTAGATCAGAAAGTGAATATGCCTTTCTCACTGTTGGAGATGTTGTCTGTGACCAAAGGTTTTCCCATTTCCTATTGATATACACACGGAACTCTCATTAAAACTGTGAAAGTTTTGAATGCACTTCACCAAGGGTATGTACCCCTTCGTGCTGAAAGATGAACATTTCTAAAATAAACTCCTTTTACATCTAAATTGCAACTTGCAGGAGGTCTCACTCCTAAGCTGTGCACAAATAAAAAGGAGGAAGACTCTCCTGTGGATAATGAGTATATGCAGAATTCTATAGTGAATAATCACAGACACTAGTTAAGGCAAGATGCAGCTGTGCATGCATAATAATCATCTCAAAAAGCTGTGCTGTTTGGAGCATGGTTTGCTGCCGTGGGTAAAAGAAATTAATCTGGAGATGAAAAAGTTATTGCACTGGCTTAACAAAGTATAAAATAAGTTTAATGTAATTACATTTGATATAAATTTAAGAATGTAGCATAGTGACTGGATTTGAAAAAGATGATCTAAAAGAATGTAAAAAACCCATATTTTAATCATGCCTCAGGAAATTCTATTTAGAAAATTGAATACACTTTCAAAAAAAAGAAAGTTGGATATGCTTAAAAAATTTTATACAAGGAAGAAATTATCCACATTTGGTATGGGTAGTTTCTGAAAATCATCATTTTGCTGACTAAGACCACACTCTAATGGATTTTCCAAAACTGGGACATAGGACCAAAATCTGGCTTGCATTGAAGAAAAGAAGTGGGAGCAGACTTGACTTTGACTCTCATCTTGCCCCTTACTTTCTATTTATTTTGCCCCTGGTTCTTTCCTTTTTGTCTCTGTGCTGCTGCTTTTCTACATATCTATTTCCCCTTTGTATTTGACCTCTTCCTGTTCATCTGCATCCTTTATCTGCTATAACATCCTTCTTCTTTTCCTACATCCTCACCCATGATATTTAAGGGGTTAAAATTTTTACATTATTTCATATAGAGGAAGAAGAGGAGTATGCTAAAGCTGTGTGCAACCCCCCGTATCTTCAACCATCTTCAAAAATTATTGATGTTAAGCAGTAGGTAATAAACACCAGAATTTTTCACAACTGACCATTGTGTATTATATAATCAGTCAAGAGAGAAAAATGGGGAAAAACCATAGTGATGGGGTTTTATTTATTTATTTTTTTAAGTTACCTCTACTCCCAACATGAGGCTCAAACTCAGGACCCCAAGAATAGGAACTGTCTATTCTACCAACTGAGCCTGCAAGTCACCCCAAAACCATCATGATGCTGATGAAAGAGCACAGAATCAACAGAGTTGAGGACAAACCTTAACTCTGGGATTTAGAGTATTAATTTATAATCTATGTTAAAAATAGCCATTGAAGTTAGACATTAACATATTCTACAGTCCATTCCTCTCTTTATTATTTTTTTGGTCTATTTTTAAAAAGTATAGTTCCCTATATAAGAAGTACAAATTTAAACCCACTGAACTTCTATAAGAAATATTCTGCCTATGGACTAAAGGGAATCGGAGGCTTCACTATGAACTTTAGTTGATTAATTCATCCCAATCAACTGGAGTTCTGTTCTAAACATTTGAGTATGTATGTCTCATTACCACAAGTCTGTGAGGTTGCTTCAGAAGACTAGGATATGTAACTCATTGCATAAACAGATAAATCATCTATTACATAAATGGTTCTCAAGCCTGGTTGCATATTTGAATTACCTGGGGATCTTTCAAAAAGTACATGTTTTGCTCCCACCTCAGAGTTGCGAAGGATGGGGTCTGGGCATCGATGTATTTTAAAAGCTTCCCACCTTACGCTGAAAAAACACCCCTTGATATATGACCATCTGCTATAGGTAATTGGGTTAAATTTATGGTTAGAAATTCCAGGGAGGTTATAACCACAAAATTCATTTTTCAATAGGCAGGCTGAGAGACACAATCATTCAATTTCTATATTAAACAAATTTGGTTTGTGAGATGTCAACTACATAAGCAACATACTGATGGTCCCAGTACCAATTGTAATTATTTGAATGTCAGTCCTCCTTCATAATTCTCCCCAAAAGAATTTGAACACATATAATGCCTTCATTGTGTGTTTAAAAAAAGCTTCCCTCAACCACCATTTCAGATTTAATATTCCATCTTCTTTCCATCAGTTATGTCTGTTGGTGAAGCATTATCCCTGCTATCTGAAAAAGATAGACATGAGGGAAACTGAGTATTATTATAATGCTTTTGAGTTGTGTTCCCTCTAAAGCTACCAGCATTCTCTTCTGGAACTGATAAAATTATTATTAATCAAGAAAAAAGAAAGTTACTATTTCTACCATCTATACTGCTATCATCACTCAAAGTCATTATTAGCCCAGTTGAATAAACCACTACTTCTTTCTTCAGCTTTGCTATGCAGCTGGGTCAATTTAGTCTTTCATTCACTACATAAATATTTAACTAAACCATAATAAGTGTCAGGATCTCTGCTAGAAGCTAGGAGTAACTGTTTCTGAAACTGACAATACTTTTAGTGCAGTTTCTGCCTTCTGTTGATCCAAGGAAATAACATGGCAACCAACATCACTGCCCTGTCCTCACTTCAGCCCACCCAAGGAGAGAAAATTCTTATTTCCAATTTTGTGAAACATTTTTTTATTTTGGTACAAAAGCACTATGGGCTTGTTATTGGAATCTTCTCACAGCCTTTTCATTTGAAAACAAAATGTCTTTTTTAAAGATTTTATTTGTTTATTTGACAGAGAGAAACACAGCTAGAGAGGGAACACAAGCAGGGGGAGTGAGAGGAGAAGCAGGCTTCCCGCCAAGCAGGGAGCCTGATGCAGGGTTCCATCAGGGACTCCAGAAGCAGGACCTGAGCGGAAGACAGATGCTTAACCACTGAGCCACCCAGGCACCCCTGAAAATGTTTTTGACTGTTTTTTTAACAGCCTACTTTAACCATTCCCTAGGGAGCTTGAAGAGAAGAAGAAGAAGTGTGTACTAGTGTGTGAAATGGGAAGGGAACTTTTATTCTGAATGACATGCACCACGTTCTGTTAAATAAGGTCTTGTTTTGATTTTTACTCCAAGCTGAAAATACTACTCTTGGAAAAATTCCTCACCATCTCTTTCACTTCATCAGTTTGCTTTTCTCAGAAGGTTTCTTAATCCTTTATGCAGTGCCAGGGGCCAGCCCCAGCAACAGTTAGGGTCCGAGGGTGGAGGAAGGAGTGGGCGATTTCGTGGTGAGGAGACCAAACTTCAAAGATGATGTAGGGATCTCCTGAAAACAGTGTTCTCGGGGCTCTTTATTTATAGTGAGTTACATGTTTTTTTTTTGTTTGTTTGTTTGTTTTCAGGTGGAAACCATATGAGCAAAGAGTTTCTTTGAGTGACAGATCATCAATCTTGAGTGGCAATAGTGATAATAGTGTTTTTAGAGGGTCCATGAGAACAGGATGTGCTCACTATACCCTAATCTATAGAATGATTGGTCACAGGCAGGCATGTCCCATGAGAACAGGATGGTTCCTGCAAACCCCTATCTCATTAGAATGTTTTAGTGCTCCCTAGCATAGGGAGGTGAATGAGGGGTCACACAAACAGGAGGTTGCAATATCTAAGCTGCTTACATTACTAAAGGTTTTACTAAGTTTTAAAGTAAGTATGTTGTGCCCCCCACAATCCTACAATTATTAAGCTTCATAAGGATTGGCATGAGTCTCCGCGCCTTGGATGAGCGCTTGTCCAAGTGAACGTCCCAGGGACACAAAGGACATATTGCCCCGGCCCACAGGGCACATTCATGGGTACCTCCACCAAAGTTTTTGGTGGCTTGCAGCATGGCGTGGGGGGGACTCCTAAAGACATTTTGTAGACATAGGGGACTTATATATAGGCACATGGTAGCACAGTTATTATAATTTATATGTTTATTTCATTTATCATTTATCATTCTTTTGTAACTTTAAGTTTTACCACTGTTTCCTACTTTCTAATAATATACACTTGCTTTTATAAGAAACTATTTAAAATCATTATCTAGTGCATTCCATATAACACACATCTTAGTAACTATTGAGGATTCTGTAAGGAAGGATGCTTGATTTCCTTGACTGAAATATACTATTTCTGCAGAATAGTTGTCAGAATTTATCAGAAAGAACTTTTGTTTCTCACTTTGGAAAAGTAACAAAAATGAATTTTTAAACTAAATAATAACTTATCAGCACACCTTATTCAGTATTCTAGAAAAGTAATTTGTAGTCATTATTTAGTCTATATCAGTGTTATCAAACTTGGGAATGCATTACGTATTGCAATTCTACTATTAGGATCTATATAAATGGAAAACACGATGGAGAGAGTAAAGTCTTTTATTTTGAAACCCAAGAAATGCAATGTATGAACAGCAAAAGGCAGTGGGAGTCCACCACTCTTTGCATTTTCTCCTGGGGTCTTGCTGGTCATGGGATTGTATCAAATATTCTTAACAGCATGAAATAATCAACAAACCTGAACTAGAGAAAGAGCAAGATCAGTAGGCAGGAAAATGTTCTTTTGGATTAAAAAAATAGTTATGAAATTTGGGGATATAAAACCCTCTCTTTTTGGATGTTTCTATTAAAAATATGTATTTATAAAATGTGTTCAAAAATATAATGCAAGTACCATTCAAAAAAACAAAATCCTACCCTGGACAAACATTCCTGGATATGATTTATAACATATGAGCTTCTCAACTTTAAAACTAGAGAAAAAAATTATCTTTAGGAATATTATCTTTTAGGAAAATTATCTTTTAGTAACATTTTCATTTGCCCTTAAATTTAGGCACCTCAGAATTATGATTAAGAGGAATAATACAAAATTTAATAAACCTAACTTCCCAAAAGTTTCTCCAATTCACTTCAAATTCTCTTTCATCAAACTTATTTCTTCTCAGTCATATATCGCATGTTATAGTCTCAGCATTCTACCCTCTAGGCACTTTCTAGGGAAATGTTCCATGTGATCCATTTATCTCTTGGGGGGTCTGCAGCCTTATCTTGTGAATTTATATTTCTCAGTGAGAAATTTTTAATTATATACTTTCATTTCAATAAAAACTTAATAATAAAACAGTGTGAATAACCTGAAGAGATAAACTTTTAAAATGCTGCACAATTTTAGTGTTTTTTTTTTTTTTTATTTTAGTATTAGTTCCAAATGATGTTTGTTTTTCACCATTAGGAAATTAGTAGCAAGGAATAAATTTACCTTTGAGTTTATGTTAAAGGTATAGTTAGATCAAATTTTACCATGGATTACCTAAAATTAAATAATATTCTTTGCATTACAATAGACTTCCATGAAAATGGTTCTGAATGAATCCCCTCTCCCTGTGTTCACACCCTTACTGGGTGAATGCACTGCTGAATAGCAAACCATTTATGCATCTCTAAGAAATGAACTGGCTTTCTGGCTCATGCTGGCCAATAGACTGTGGCAAAAATGATATTGGGTAAGTCTGAGGCCTTATGAGGTCTCATAGTTTCCATCCCTGCCCCCTTGAAATGCTTCACCATCATGAAAGAAACAGTCCATTCTGATTGTATATGAAAAGCCACATGGCTAGAAACTAAGCCATCTCAGCTGAAGCCAACACAACTGCCAAACTTGTAGGTGAGGCCATGTTGGAGAATCTTGCACAGTTGCCCCGCTAATGGATGCACTTCAGAGGAAACAGTGTGTTTAAGTTACTGGGTCTAGAAGATAACATATTCAGTAGTGTTCTATTTTTAATTATTAATATATTTTCCGTCATTATATAAACATCATATATATATGAAATTCTCTAATCCAAAGTTTCCCAAAAATGTTTACAAAGTAAGCATAACAAATGAATTGTCATTTTATATGAAAAAGAATAATAAATACTTTACTGTCTCAATATAACAGTTCACCCCACCACTATTTTGGGGGAAGTTTTTAACTCTTAGATATTTCTTGTGTCAGGGTTAGAAGAAAACTTTGATTTTGAGCTTTGTGTAAGAAATCGTTAAGTTTCTTTAGAGAGAAAAACAAAATCCTCTATGCATTTCTTTGCATTTCTGGAGGTAGAAATAGGAAGAAGTATTTTGCTCATCAAAGAATGCATTTTAGGGAGAAACACTTATCTCGCACTTTCATATTGGCTTTTTACTATATAGTATTTTTTTTATTCTACTATAAAGCCAATAATCTTCAACAAAATACTTTAGACAAATGTTAGTAGATTATAGAAAGTAATAATCCTACAGTTTGAATTGTCTTTTAGTAGAAATTCAAAATGGTTGATATCAGTTTATTATGACAGATATCAAAAGGATTGCTCTTGTTCTGCTCTGGAGAAATACTAATGAGCCAGAGAGCTAACTGGTTAGGAGAAAGTTATCAAAGACATTCTGTTGTGGAAGATAATCTGGACAATGTAAATCAGAGACTTATAAGGAAGTTACTCCTTCAGGGGAATGCCTTGGTTATAAATTATTAGGGATCCTGAAAACTAGTGTTTGTTTAATGGTTATAGTCTTTCTTCTCTTTTAGATCTGCATTATGAGATGCCTCATTTGCATGTATATTTGCATATTCAGTGTTAAGAACAATGATCTTTGTACCTCTCCCAGATTAGTTATAGAAAACTGAAAACAATAACAGTGAATAGGATATATTATCCTGAGTGGTAAAAAATACTTCCATAATACTTTACAGTTTAAGTTCATGAAAAGTACAGGTGAAGATGTGCCAGATAAGACGTCCCAGAATATGCCACTTTGCCATAAAAGATTATTCTAAATTAAAAGTAATCAAAACCCAGGAGATGCAGGAAAGGCTCTTTGCCTTCCCCTCAACTGCCTAAATTTACATTGGAAAGGAAAGCCTGCAACAAGAAAAGAGCTATTAACAGAGACTCTCCTTTACCTAAAAAATTTATCTGCATAATAGGCAACATTGTTTTTCCAAAATCTTTCCTCTTCTTACTAATGAGTTTCTCCCCTCTGTGTCCTCAGACTGTACCCCTGTCCTTAGCTCATATAAGCTTTCTGTCTCCTCATTGTCTTTGGAATCTCCTGTCTGTGTGGTTTCCTATACATACACCTATTAAATTTGATTTTCTCCTACTAATATGTCTCACGTCAAAATATTCTAAGTCCAGCTAGAAGGACCACAGGACAGGGGAAAGCCACAAAAGGTAAAACTTCTTTTATTTTTGAATTGTTCTTCTAACCCTGACACAAGAAATATCTAAGAGTTAAAAACTTCCCCCAAAATAGTGGTGGGGTGAACTGTTATACTGAGACAGTAAAGTATTTATTATTCTTTTTCATATAAAATGACATTTCGTTTGTTATGCTTACTTTGTAAAATAAAGTAAACAAATTTGTTTACTTCTGTAAACAAATCACGAAAGGATATAGACATATAGTCTCTTAGACTATAATATAAATATTAAATTAAAATGATTATTTAGAAATAAAGTAAGAGTAGAAATATAAAAATGCAAAATATTAAGTTCAGTTTACATTTTAAAGCTACAGTAAGACCTCCCAAGGGACACACAACTAGAGTGCTTTCTTGTCCTTGAACTGAATTATCTCCAGATGATATAAAGAGTAAATATTTATACCCTCACTCCATACAATAAATATAGAAATGCCATAGGACACATGAAATCAAAGCATTTGTTTATAACTACCTTAATAAATATCATTTTGCTGCCTAATCCTTTTACTGTAATGCACTTTGACAATAGAATTAACTACCTTGTTCCTGAATTTTCAAGGTATGTAAATGATGCAATTTTCACCTCAGTCAGAGACCTTTATTTTTCTTTGATTGTGTCGATGACAAAAGCAGAACAGAGCTAAAGCTTCAAAAACTTTAATAGTTAACCATTTATAAGAAGTGGCACCTTTTAAATTAGCAAGATACCAAAAACGTCTGTGTAAGAAATGTCAGAATGAAATACAGTGAAGCCAGCTTCATACTGAGAATCTTTTATCAGAGTGCATAAGTCTTTTCACATGTGGCCCTTATCCTAGTGGGAAGATCATAGGGGAAATAATTGCTAAAGGGTGCATCCAGCTGAGTCTCTATTTTATCTTTACATTTATGAGAAAGAAGATAAAGGGCGGTGCTCAATCTAGCAAGAATAGAGTTTATGGTTCCTGTTGGATGTTACTCTTGAACTTGGATAATACAGGTTGCATTTCCTAATGAACTGATGACATGTGAAGATGAACAACTTAAGCCTTCTCTAATCAAAAAATATTTCCAGTAGAATATAAAGGCTTCACAATTAGTCTTTTTAAGAAATTTTTTATCGTTTGATTTACTCTCAGGTTATTAGGATATGAAATCATATTCCATGTTTAACAAATGGGAAAAAAGGAGAGAGTATATTTCAACCTAATAGCGAATGAAGATCAAGGTAATTAAAACAGAATTGAATAAGGAGGAGCAGAGACTCGGGGTGTAAAAGCACTTTCAATAGTATCATTTGATTTATCCGATTCTGTAACAATATAATTTAATACAGTGTTTATTCAGAAAACTGTTGGTGTTTGACAGAATTTGTCATTCTTTGTTTTGGAATGGGGAATGTCAATGGTGGTGCATATTAAAGGATAGTAAGAAATCAAATTAAACTCTAAGTATGCTTGAGAACGTAACTATATCATTTTAAAAAACATAGTTTCAGGGACGCTTGGGTGGCTCAGTCAAAAATAGTTTCGAAGAGCTTACCTTCCTTATATTTTAATTCATGGTTTCCTGTACAGAAAAAAGCTAAGTAAATCTGCACTTCATATTTATGGATTCATTTATTTATAACCTGCTCTGATATAGAAATGTTACAAGGTAGCTAAATATTATGTTAATGTGTATATCGTTCTTTTTTTGGAGTACACATAGATATTCTAAATTATCTAAGATTTCTCAAAGTCACAGTGTTAGTAGTTATTTTATTCATGATTGTTGATTATTAATGATTACACACCACTACCGTACAGATCAGTACTTTGTTTCGCATTCACTGATACGCAACATGTAAAGAATATAATCTAAATAATATTACCTTGGGTAGATGGTTACACCATCCCACTGTGTTGAAATAGGAATGTGTTTATTTTAGGATGCAAGTATTTGAAAGTATTGCAGAAACAGATTTACCTGTGGTCTTACAAAGTTAATTCACATTGATGAGCTGTAATTGATATCGATGTACATTTAATTGTTTATATGAATTGATTGACATCTAGATTAAGATTCCTAAAACTGTCAATATTTTATTCTTTAAGATAGATCATCTGAAATTTTACCTGAATTTTATTGAAAAATAAAAAGTTTAGAGTAGTATGTGAACGTATCAATGACTGCAATACTCAAAAGGGAATCCTTCTAGAGTATTAACTGTCAACTGTTTTAATCAGTGCAGCATAAAATCTTGACAAGGTCAGTTAAAATGACTTTTTAAGTATCTAGTATCGATAGGCATCAATAATTAATTCTGGACAATTTTATGTTTTAGGGGACAAGCTTGAGGAATAGGAACAGTACATACCTTAAAGAAACACACACACACACACACACACACACACACACACACACACACACACAAAATGGTTCTCATCCCAGGGGGAAATTTCAACTAGGTGTGAAATCTAAGGTCATAAAGATGTGGTACATATATACAATGGAATACTATGCCTCCGTCAGAAAGAATGAATACCCAACTTTTATAGCAACATGGACTGGACTGGAAGAGATTATGCTGAGTGAAATAAGCCAAGAAGAGAAAGTCAAGTATCGCATGGTCTCACTTACTTGCGGTGCATGAGGGGCAAACTGAAGGACAGTGGCAGAAGGAAAACAAATGGGAACTAGGGTAATCTAGGGAGGGAAACGAAACAACAGAGACTTTGAACACAGAAACAAACTGAGGGACTTGGAGGGAGGGGGGTGGAGGGATGGGAGAGCCTGGTGGTGGGTACTGGGGACACCTAAAGTGTGGAGCACTGGGTGTGGGGAATGGGGAATGAATCTTGAAACACTGGAAAAAAAAATTTAGTAACAATAAAAAAAAAAAA